>JAPYYJ010001788.1:0-13705 GCA_028533885.1 Nasua narica | reverse complement strand
TCTTAGATATCAGACCTTTGTCTGTAGTGTCATTTGCGAATATCTTCTCCCATTCTGTGGGTTGCCTGTTTGTTTTGTTGACTGTTTCCTTTGCTGTGCATAAGCTTTTTATCTTGATGAAGTCCCAAAAGTTCATTTTCGCTTGTGTTTCCTTTGCCTTTGGAGACATGTCCTGAAAGAAGTTGCTGTGGCTAATGTCATAGAGGTTACTGCCTATGTTCTCCTCTAGGGTTTTGATAGATCCCTGCCTCACGTTGAGGTCTTTTATCCATTTCGAGTTTATCTTCGTGTATTGAACCATTCTTGTATCTCAGGGCTAAGTCTGATCTGGCTTATGGTCATAATGGTGAATAATATTTTTAGGTGCTGCTGAATTGGTTTGCCAGTATTTTATTGAGAACTTTTGCATTTTTATACATCAGATGTTGGCCTATACGTTACTTTTCTATTGTATTTTTCTGGTTTTGGTATCAGGAATGCTGACCTTATAAAATAAATTTGGAAATAGTTCTTCTTCTAGTTTTTGGAAGAATTTGAGAAGAATTGATATTAATTCCTTAAAAGTTCGGTAAAATTCACCAAGATCATCTAGTGCTGGGCTTCTCTTTGTTAGATTTTTTATTACTGATTCAATATGTATACTCCTTACTAGTACTCCTTACTAGTACATGTATCCCTTACTTTCTGAAAGCTTGCATTACACCACTTTGCTTTTACGAAAGACATATATTAGTACCTACCTTCCTTCTTTTTATCAAAAAAAGAAAAAAAGAGAGAGCTTTTATAGGTCTTTTCTGCTCTAATCTTTATCATTTTGTTTCTTCTGCTAACTTTGGCTCATTTTGTTCTTTTTCTAGTCCTTAAGGCAGAGAGTTAGATTATTTGGAATTTCTCTTGCTTCTTAGTGTAGATTTTTATTGCTATAAACTTCCTTTTTATAGCTGCTTTTGCTATATCCCACAAGTTCTGGTATGTTGTGTTTTTATTTTCATTTGTCTCAAGAAACTTTTCCTTTCTCCTTTAAGATACTCTTTGAACTAATGGTTTTTCAGGAGATTATGGTTTAATTTCTAAGTATTTGTGAGTTTTCCAGTTTTCCTCTTGTTATTGATTTCTAGTTCCATGCCATTGTTGTCAGAGAGGTTACTAGGTATGATATCAGTCTTCTTGAATTTTTAAGACTTGTTTCGTAGCCAACATATAATCTGTCCTGGAAAATGTTTCATGTGTGCTCTAGAAGAATGTGTATTCTGCTATTGTTGGATAGAATGTTCTATTATGTATGTTAGGTCCTTTTAGTCTGTAGTGTTCAAATCACTGTTTCCTTATTGATTATCTGAATGATTTATCCATTGTTGAGAGTCGGATATTAAAATCCCCAACTATTATTGTATTATTGCTTAGTTTTATTAGTTTTTGCTTTATGTATTAGGTGCGCCAATATTGAGTACATAAGTATCTACAGTTGTTTTATTTTGATGTATTGACTCCTTTATCATTATATAATGACATTTTTGTCTCTTCATCATTTTTGACTAAAGTCTATATTGTCTGGTATAAGTATAGCTATTCCTGCTGTTTCTTATCATTTGCTTGAAATATCTTTCCCTATCTTCACTCTCAGGCTATGTGTATCTTTAAGGCCAAAGTGAGTCTTTTTAAGCAGAAGCATATGGTTGGATTTTTTTTGTCCATTCAGCTATTCTGTGCCTTTTAATTGGAGAATTTAATCTGTTTATGCTTAAAATAATTATTGATAGGTAAGAACTTACTATTGCCTTTTAGTTCATTATTTTCTGGTTGTTGTTTTTTTTTTTTAAAGATTTTATTTATTTATCCATTAGGAAAGAGAGAGAGTGAGAGAGAGCAGGTCAGAGTGAGAAGCGGACTCCCCATGGAGCTGGGAGCCCGATGTGGGACTCGATCCCGGGACTCCGGGATCATGACCTGAGCCGAAGGCAGCCGCTCAACCAACTGCGCCACCCAGGGGCCCCTTCTGGTTGTTTTATAGATCCATTACTCCTTGTTTCTAATTGTGCTTTTTTGGTGTGTTTTGATGTCTTTTAAGAGGTACCAATATGCTTTGACCTCTTTATCATGTTCTTTTGTGTAATTCTATAAAATATTCCCTTGTGGTTACCATGAAGTTTACATAAAGTATCTTAAACTAGGGTACTTGGGTGGCTGTTGGTTGAGGATTTACCTTCAGCTCAGGGCATGATGCCTGGGTCCTGGGATCGAGTCTGCCATCAGGCTCCCTGCTCAGTGGGGAGCCTACTTTTCCCTCTCCCTCTGCCATTCATGCTCATTCTCCCTCTCTCTCTCTCCCTCTCTCAGAAATAAATAAATAAAATCTTTAAAAAAGATAAAGTATCTTTAACTTACAATACCCTATTTTCAACTGATAACAGCTTAACTTTAATAGAATTTGTAAACTTTACACTTTTATTTCTCCTCCACCTCACATTCTAGGTTTTTGTTACCATTTACATGACTTTTATATAGTATAACTAATAACAGATGATTGTAGTAATGGATATTTTTATTATGTTCATATTTTCTTTTACACTACAGCTTAAGTGAATTGTGCTCCACTATATCCATATTGCAGAACCTAACTGTAACTATGTATTTACCATTACAAGGCAGATTCACACAAGTTTTTTTTTTTTATGATGTTCATTAGCATTATTTTACTTCCACTCAGAGAACTCCCTTTACCGTTTCTTGTAAGGCAGGTCTGGAGGTAACAAACTCCCTCAGCTTTTGTTGGCTTTGGAAAGGCTTTATTTCTCCTTTGTTTCTGAAAGACAGCTTTGCCATGTATAGAATTCTTAACCAACAGTATTTTCTTTCAATATTTTGAATATGTCATCCCACTCTCTGGGCCTGAAAAGTTCTGTTGAGAAATCCACCAATATTCTTATGGAGATTTCCTTGTTTGTAAGTTCTCTTTTCTCTGGATGGTCTGAAAATTATTTTGGGGGGGCACCTGGGTGGCTCAGAGGGTTAAAGCCTCTGCCTTCGGCTCAGGTCATGATCTCAGGGTCCCAGGATCAAGCCCCGCATTGGGCTCTCTGCTCAGCAGGGAGCCTGCTTCCCCCTCTCTCTCTGCCTGCCTCTCTGCCTACTTGTGATCTCTCTGTCAAATAAATAAATCCTTTAAAAAATTATTTCTTTGACTTTTGACAATTTAATTATAGTAGTCTTAGTATAGCCCTATTTGTGTTCAACATATTTGGAATCTTTTGGGTTTATGGATTTGTATGCCCATTTCTCTCCCTAGGTTTTGGAAGTTTTCAGTCATTATTCCTTTAAATATCTTTCTATTTCTTTCCCTTTCTCTCTTTTTTAAAAGTGCCCATAATGAAAATATTGTTTCATTTCTTTGTGTCTCACAATTCCCATATGCTTTTTTCGCTCTTTTAAAAATTTTCTCTTTTTGCCTCTCTGACTGGGTAATTTCTAATATCCTATCCTCCAGTCACTGATTCTTTCTTTTTCATGGTCAAGTATACTTTTGAAACTACTGAATTCTTCAGTTTAATTATTATATTTTTCAACTCTAGGATTTCTGTTTGGGGTATTTTTGGTTGTTTTTTGATGGTTGCTATTTCCTTATCAGATTTCTCACTTTGTTCATGCATCATTTTCCTAATTTAGTTTAGTTGTCTGTGTTTTCCTATAGTTCACTAATCTTCCTTAATAGGGTTATTCTGAAATCTGTGTCTGACACTTCATAGACCTCCATTTCTTTAGGGTCAGTTATTGGAGCTTTATTCCTTTCCTGGTGTCATATTTACCTGATTTTTCATGGTTTTTAGTTCCTTACATTGGTATATGTATATTTGAATCATGAGTCTCCTCTTCTAGATTTTACAGGTTTGTTTTGTTAGAGATAATTTTTTCACCAGTCAGCTGTTTGGGCTTTTGGATGTGTCTGCTGGTATTGTCCTTGTGTACGTGGGGACTGCTATTATGATCTATTTTTGGGTGAGTCAAATAGTTGGGCTCTGAGGATGAGAGTTTTGCCTCTGTCTGAGAACTTTTAGATAAGACTGCTGGCTTGGTTCTCTACCAAGAGACTGTAGGATGAGCTTTGTGGTTGCCGGGATTTTGGATCAAATTACTAGATACTTAGGACTGGGTATTATATTCAATGATAGATGAGGTTATCAGTTAGTTTCCCTACCCTGAGGGGCAAGATGATGAGACCCAGGCCTATACAGCTGATTGTTTGGGGTCCTGAATCTGTCCAGAGTGTGCACTGAATTCTCTGGTCAGGTGAGTCTACCAGTTTTGCTCTGCAGATGATGGAAACCACAGGCTGTGCTTTCTGTTCAAAGGAGTTGAATGGATTATCCAGTTTCCCACATGCTCTAGTAAGGTTTCCTTTTTGGACAGGCTGAAGGATGTATTCAATGAGAGGCAGGGCTACTCTTTAGATTCCCTGCCCAGGTGTAGTGGGAGAAGCAGCTCTAAAGTGAGGAAAGCTCTTTATTTGTTGTCTTAACTCAAGTCGACCAGAACTTAAAGTTCCCTCACTAAACAGGGATACTGGCTTTGCTCTGAACCCTACTGGTTCTGCCTACCTCTCAGCTGTGTGCTGCTGGGCCCCATGGGTTTCAGGAACTGTTGCCAGCCCTTCTGGTCAGATGGAGCCAGAAGG
Organism: Nasua narica; assembly: GCA_028533885.1. NCBI lineage: Eukaryota > Metazoa > Chordata > Mammalia > Carnivora > Procyonidae > Nasua > Nasua narica. The sequence goes on along the minus strand of JAPYYJ010001788.1, from coordinate 9,036 downwards.
CACACTCCACAGTGGGTGGGGCTGTGTCTCAGCTTCTTTGCCTGGGTAGGAGAGGTAGGAGTCACTCCAGGCTACTCTCAGTTTCCCAAACAGGCTCTCTGGATGGGAGTCGCCAGGAACTACCCTCAGTCTTGACTATGAATTAAAACTTGTACTTGTGCGTAGCATGGGAATATTCCATGCCCAGTACTGCTTTGTTCTGGAGGTTACCAGGTCTGTTCATTGACCTCTCAGCTCAAACACTGCTGGGCCACACTGCTTCCAGGAAGCAGCTTCCCATCTGAGCAGAAGGACTAGTGACACTCTCCACAGTGGAAGTATGGCTGTGATTTAGCTCTTTGCCTGGGTGTGGGCAAACTGGGATTCTAGAGCCAACGAAACTTGTTTGAGAAACTGAATCAGAGAGATCTATACCCTGCTGAGTTCTTTGGTCAGAGTGTACCCCTGACTTGGTTCTGCTGATAAGCAAAACTGGTGGTTGGGATTACTACTTGGGCCTTGTAGGTATGAGCTGGGTCTGCCATTTTCCAAGTGCTGGTTGTTGTAAGCCCCTCCCCTCTTCTCCATCACAGTCAGTTTCCCAGTGGTTGAGTCCCACAGATTCCCCTGCACCCCCTGTGGTGTGAGCTCAGAGTAGGAGCTCCCACAGAGTGGCCCACAATGCTGGAGGTGGGAACTGTTTATCCCCCCTGGGCCTTCTTTTCCCACTAGAGGAACTGGAGGTTTAGGGGAGACTGCGCCACATGGTGCCATGCTGGCCTGGAGGAGGGGCAATGTAGTCGACATGTAGCCATTTTCTAACCCTTCTAATGCAGTCTGCCTTGATGTCTGTGGTACAGGGGTTGCTTCAGCTTCATCCCCACGTTCTAACTTTCCCTCGGTGGTGTGCTGTTCTTGGAATAGATTTTCATTGTTCTTGTGATGAGGAGCGAAGACCTATATTAACGTCTTGGTGACATCACTACCCCTACTTTTCTAATAGTTAGTTGCTGAGCCTAAAATAGACAATTCCTACCTCCTTTAAGGAAACTGAATATTAGTAAGATTTTTTTCTCACTGCCTTAGCATCTCAATACAGTGCAATCAATGACATCAATGGAACTAAACATAATACAGGAGTGCCAACAGTGCAGTTAGAGTGGAAGGACATGCACAGTAAAAATTTTAACCAAAAAGTGGAAATGTAGTTAGCACGTTCATCAGAATAAGTGTTCTGATCTACAAGAGTGAGCTAGTAAGAAACATTCACAAGATTCTGGCCTCTTACACATCAGCAACAGGACTTTAGTGTTGCTAGCGTGGTTCTTGTAACTTGATGACTGGCTGGGAATGCTTTGCAGTGGAGATCAGTAGGGTTGTGCATATTCTCTCTGCTACTGCCTCTGTGCTTTCTTGTTCTTGTTCTTTTTTTTTTCTAATTTATATCTCTTTGTCATGTAAAATGGTTTTTCTTTTTCTTTCGCTTTTAATGAGTGAGCGAGTAATATGAGTTTTTCTTGATAAAGAATGAATTGCTCACATTTAGGAAAGAAAAGAAAGCTCCTGAGGTTATGCTGCTGAGGGTGGGGGATACAGGGAAGATACAGGGAAGACTCCTCTCTGGCCTGAGGAGATCTTGTGAAGAAAGGTGTGGACCGATGTGCTGATGAGACCTCCTGCCTGGGGGAAGGGCTGCCTGATGCTCACCCACAGGGGATGGGGGAGACATCATTCATTATGGATTCTCATAATGCACCACCACCACCTTAATGCATATTGGCAAAGCAAACCCAAGGTAAGAATCGTGGGCTGTTATCTGTGCATTTCATTTTTTAAAGTTATTTTTATTGTGGAAAAGATCATATATGCAAAAGCATGCATAAAATATATCTACACTGCTTAAGAAATAACAGAAACAATTTTGGTGCTGAATACACAAGGTAAAGAAGTGGAACTCTACCAGGACTTAGATTACCTCTCCCAGATGACATTGCACCCCTACAATCTCCCTCCCAGGAGGAAATGCTATTCTGATTTTATGTTAAATATCCTAATGCTTTTCCTATGTTTTACCCTTTGTGAATATACCTATAAACATAAATTTAGTTTTACTGGCTATGTGGTTAAATGTATTTTTAACTTTTTTAAACTAATGAAATATAAAATTAATATCCAATGCTGGTAAAGATTGGAACAAATTGAAATTTATTGTCCTGGCAGCTGTATTACAACTAAACTCTATATGTCCTTATATTTTTCCAACTCTCTCATGTTATCAAAAATACATAATTATATTTTATGTATTTATTTCTTCCCCTGCACATTACTGTAATTATAAAATTTATCTACTTTCTTATAGAGTTTTATATAGAAAGCCCTATCTGGGTACTATATTTTATAGATATAAATCTATTCTGACAAAAAGCAATTTGGTAATAAATATTAAAAACCATAAAAGCTTCATATCCTTTGCACTATTAATTACACTTTTGGGAATTTATCCTAGAGATATGTGGGTGTTTTTTTCCCTAAAAAGAAGTAAAGTTATATGGTAAATATTTTCATTGCAACATTATTTATATTTTCTAAAAGTTGAAAATAAGCTAAATTTGGAATAGGGAAGCAGTTAGATAAACTGTGCTAGTTCTTTTTGTTGGACTTTTTGTAGCAATGACACACAACAGTATAAAGACCACATAAAAATATGCGAACATTTGTGATTTAATGTTAGGTAAAAACATAAAGCAAGATATACAACTCATGCATTTTCATATAGAGGAGCACATGAAAATGCTGGTAGGTAAAATAAATAATCAAATTATTCTTTCATTTGGTTTTGGAAAATTAGCTACCTTTGCCGTATTCATAAATTTTCTATGATGTTGTAGAAACATTATATTTTATATTTTAAGAAAATAAAATATGTAGCATGTTTCCAATATAAACTTTGAAAAACATCATTTTATGTCTTAAAAAAGTAAGGTAAAATTATTTTTTATTTTCTGAATCAAATAAGAATAGTGCTATACACAGAGTTGAGACTTAAATATTTGACTGTATAATTATTAAAATTATGACTTTACCTTTAAATTGGGAGTTTTTGAATATAATTATTGGCTGCATTAAGATTTAAGAAAAAGTTTCTCTGTATTTTAAGAATCTTTTTAGGGAAACTAAATTCTGTAGAAACAAATGAGCAAAGGGAATAAGAATTGATTTTGAATTAGTCTGCAAAGAAAGGAACTTAGTTTCACATCACAAATGTAAGCTTTTCTATTTCAAATAAAAACTATTTTAAATATACTTGTATATTTAAAAAAATGTTTCCTTTTAACTAACTCTTGATTATGTGGCCAGTTTTACCAATCTAGTTTGTATTTTATAAAGGGATTTCTACTCGATTCACTTACTTTACTCTTATCAACAGCTTCTGCAACTTAAATATAAGTGTATGGAGGTAATAAACAGAATTTTAACAGTAACATAGTTTATCAGTTGGCCTCAATTCTTTGTGAACAAAGTATGCAGCAGTAAAGTGTTATCATTTATCAGAAAAATGTTAAATTTAGGCATAAGTTATTTTTAAAATATGAACAAAGTTCTTCTTTATCATTATAAGTTTCTTTAAAGCTATATATGGGTCCTGCATATAAATTGTACAGTGAGAAATATTAGTAAATATTCTAAAGTCTCACTAAGAAGTGATCCTTTGTTGCTCAGAGGGAAGGTGTGATCTTATCTTAGAAAACAGACATTGAAGTTCAGAAATGTGATAGCAATGATCTTAGCAAGTGCACTTGTAGTAAATTGAGTCTGAAAATAAGTTTAAATATAAGGCTTATAATATTAGATCCATAGTGGAAATAGAATGCATATTAGTATTGTATTTAAAAGAACAATGACTGCATGTTATAATTTGTTATATTTTTATGCTATCTTCATTTCATAAGAAAAAAGTAAGTAGAGGCTTAGAAACTTCAAATTATATTAATAAGTTATAATGCAACCATCCCTAAACAAATAAAAATGCTATGATAAAGAATTGTTATTTTGGAGATTCTAAGGATTTCACCAAGACAGTGAGATAGAAAGTTCCAGACTTTCTCTTCTCCTCCTCTATACCAAGTATATAGCTGTACAAAGATCAGTTCACTCTGAGAGATATTCAGAAACTAGTTGACTGACTCCTACACACTGACAGAAAATGCCCACATCAAAAGGGTGGGAAAGGCTGAGATACATTCTCACCTAGACTGCACCCCTGGCACAGAGCCTTGTAATCAGGAGAGAACTTCCAACTCCCAAATTCTCCCTGAGGAGCAGTTTGGACTCTGCACCTAGTGCCCCAGCTTGAAAGGCTACCACCTCCTAGTTTCTCTGTGGAGAGGACCTGATGGCATCATTTCCCAGCTGTTGCCTGAGGTTACAACCTCTAATCAGTTTGCATGTGAAAACTGACAGATCCTCCTGGAAGACTGAAAGGGCTGGTGGGCCTGTCCCTTGCCATCTCTCCTGGGCTCACTCCAGCAATTAAACTAAGTCTCCACATTCTCCCTAGAAGAGGCTTGTCCATACATCCACCACCCCAACTATTCCATTATAGCTGTAACCTGAGGGCCTGGCCCCAAAATCATCTAGTTGTGGGAGCTGGCAGATAATAGCATTCACAAGGGCCCTGGACCACATAAAACACAGAAGCAGTTCTAATTAGGCACAAAAATACTCTTAGAGCCTGGCTATTCACTTTGACTCAGCACAGAGTGTGTAGGCAAAAATACCCAACTCCCAGTTTTCCCCTGATAGGGACTAGCCTGTATACCGAACATCCTGACTTTCCCAAACTGGTGCCTGATTGTTGGGCTTCCAACAGGCTTGCATTAGAGAGTCGAAGGGAGGCAATAGGTAGACAACTAGGAGCCTTACCTGACATGAGGGCATTTTCCACGCCTCTGGGACCCTGACAAGTCTTGGCACATCCTGATCTGAGGCAGCAGCTTAGAAAAATCACAAAAGTTTGACAGGCAACTGGGGCCTTTGGCCGGGCTGACTGATGAGGTTCCTGATTATCTCCTAGATGAGGCCAGCCTTTCAAGACTGGGAAAGGTAGCTGTTTTATCTAATGCACAGAAACCTGTACAAAAAATAAAGAAAAATGAAGAAACAGAGGAATATGTCCTAAACATAGGAAAAAGATAAATTTCCAGAAATGGACCTTAATGAAACAGAGCTAAGTGATTTATCCTGCAGAGATTTAAAAACAATGTTTGTAAAGATGCTTACCAAAGTCAGAAAGAAAGAACCAAACAGAAATCATAGAGGTGAAGAATACAATAATTAAACTGAAAAATTCAATAGAGGGTTTTTTTTTTAGATATTTATTTATTTATTTATTTAACAGAGAGAGAACACAAGCAGGCAGAGAGGCAGGCAGAGGCAGAGAGAGAGGAGCAGGCTCCCTGCCGAGCAAGGAGCCCGATGCGGGACTCGATCCTAGGACGTTGGGATCATGACCTGAGCCGAAGGCAGCTGCTCAACCAACTGAGCCACCCAGGCGTCCCTCAATAGAGGGTTTTAACAGCAGACTAGATCAAACAGAAGAAAACATCAGCTGGACTGAGAGAGGAGATTCAAATAAAAGATGAAAGAGGAGCCATCACATTTTTTATCACAAATAAATAAAATCAGAAACAAAAAAAGATCATAAGGGACTGTAATGAACAATTATACAGCAACAAATTGAATAATCTAGAAGAGATGGATAAATTCTTGAAAACACACAACCTACCAAGGCAGAATCATGAATAAATTTTTTAAAAATCTGAATGGACCAATTATGAAGAAGGAGATGGGATTGGTAATCAAAAACCTCCTAGCAAGAAGAGTGCAGGCCCAGATGCCTTTACAGGTGAATTCTCCTGAACATTTAAAGAACTAAAACTAATCCTTCTCAAACTCTTTTTAAGAATTGAAGAGAAGGGAACACTTTCAAATTTATTTTATGAGTTACCGAAATACCAAGACCAGATGAAAAAAAATACAAGAAAAGAAAATTACAGGCCAGTATCCCTATTGAACATAGATTAAAAAATCTTAAACAAAATATTAGGACACCAAATTCAACAGTACGTTAAAAGTATCATACACTATGATCGACTGGAATTTATTTTTGAGATACATAGATGGTTCAACATCTGCAAATCAATAAACGTGATCTGCCACATGAACAAAATTAAAGATAAAAACCATAGTATCTCAATAGATGCATAAAAACATTTGACAAAATACATCCTTTCATGATAAAAACTCTCAACAAATTAGATATAGATGGAATGTATCTCAACATAAAAGCCATATATAACAAACTGAAAACTGACATCATACTCAACAATGAAAAGCTGAAAGCTTTTCCCCTAAGATCAAGAAGAAAACAAAGTTGCCCATTCTTGCCACTTGTATTCAACAGGGTACCAAAAATCCTAGCTAACGCAATTAGGTAAGGAAAAGAAATAAAAGGCAGCCAAATTGCAAAGGAAAAAGTAACAGATGTTTACAGTAAACAGTAAACATCTGTTTACAGATGATACAAATATTTATGTAGAAACCCCCCCAAAATGGTTAGAACTAATAAACTAATAAAGTTGCAGGATACAAAATCAATATTCAAAAACCAGTTGTGTTTCTATACAGTATCAGAAAAAGAAATTAAGAAAACAGTCCACTTACCATAGCATCAAAAATAGTGAAACACTTAGGAATAAATTTAACCAAGGAAGTGAAAGATCTGCACACTGAAAACTATAAAATATTGATGAAAGAAATTTTAAAATACACAAAGGAAGATAGTTTGTGTTCATGGATTGGAAGACTTAATTTTTTTAAATTTAATTTAATTTTTTCAGTGTTCCAAGGTTCGTTGTTCATCACCACACCAAGTGCTCCATGCAATACATGCCCTCCTCAGTACCTACCACCAGGCTCACCCAACCCCCACGCCCTCCCTTCCAAAACTCTCAGTTTGTTTCTCAGAGTCCACAGTCTCTCAGTCTCTTGTTTCTCAGAGTCCACACCATATGATAACTGACTCTCCCTGCTTGATTTATTTCACTTAGCATAATCTCTTCTAGTCCCATCCATGTTGATACAAAAGTTGGGTATTCATCCTTTCTGATGGAGGCATAATATTCGATTGTATATACGGACCATATCTTCTTTATCCATTTATCTGTTGAAAGGCATGTTGACTCTTTCCACAGGTTGGCAATTGTGGCTGTTTGCTGCTATGAACACTAGGGTACCTATGGCCCTTCTTTGTACTACATATGTATCCTTTGGGTATTTTAAATGTCCATAACCCAAAGCAGTCTACAGATTCATTGTAATCCCTATCAAAATCCTAATGGCACTTTTCATCAAAATAGAAAAGACAATCCTCAAATTTATATGGAACTACAAAAACCTCAAATAGCCAAAGCAATATTGAGCCAGAAGAACAAAGCTGGAGGCATCACACATTCTGATTTCAAACTATTTACAGAGCTATAATCAAAAGAGTATAGTATTGGCATAAAAAGAGACACATTGATCAATGAAATAGAATAGAGGATCCAGATAAATCTATACATATATGGTCAATTAATTTTTGAGAAGGTACCAAAAATAAACAGTGGGGAAAGGATTGTTTTCAATAAGTGATGTTGGGAAAACTGGATATTCATATACAAAGGAATTAAATTGAACCTCCATCTTAACTATATTATAAATTAACTCACAACAAATTAAAAACTTGAACATAAGACCTGAGATCATAAAATACCTAGAAAAAAAAGATAAGACCAATGCTCCTTGACGTTGGTCTTGGCAGTGATTTTTTTGGATTTGACACTAAAAGCAAAATAAATGAAAATAAAAATAAACAAGTGGGACTACATCAAACTGAAAAGCTCCTGACAGCAAAAGAAACCATCAACAAAATGAAATGGTAATGTATGGAATGAGTAAAAATATTTGAAAACCACATGTCAAATAAGGGGTTAATATCCAAAATATAAAATAAATTCATATAACTTAGTAACAGTAATAATAATAATAAATTTTTAAAGTAACCTAATTAAAAAATGGATAGAGTATCCAAATAGATATTTTGGATATTATGGATGAAGACATACATGTGGCCAACAGACATACAAAAATTGCTCAACATCACTAATTATCAGGGAAACACAAATCAAAACCACAATCCGATATTGCTTCATACCTTTTGGAATGGCTATTATCAAAAAGAGTAGGGGAAAACACATGCTGGTGAAGATGTGGCAAAAAGGGAACCCTTGTACACTGTTGCTGGGAATGTAAATTTGTAGAAAATAGTATGAAAGTTCCTCAGAAATTAAAACTGGAACTACTGTATGTTCCAGAAATCCTACTTCTGGATATATATCCAATGGAAAGGAAATCACTATCTCACAAAGATATCTGTACTCGTTACAGCATTATTCATGATAGCCAAGACTTGGAAACAACCTAAGTGTCTATTGATGGATGAATGGGTAAAGAAAATGTCACATACACACTCCCCCCCCACACACACCCTGCAATATTAATGAGCCTGAATAAAGAAGGAAATCTTTCCATTTGTAACAACATAGGTGAAACTGGAGAGCATTATGCTAAATGAAATAAGTCAGGCAGAAAGACATGGTATCACTTATATGAGGCATTAAATTGAAAAAAATTAAACTCATAGTGATGGTTGCCAAGGGCTGAAGGGTGATGGAAATAGCAAGAGGATGGTAGAAGGGTACAAACTTTCAGTAATAAGATGAATAAATTCTAAGGATCTAATGTACAGTATGGTGATTATAGTTGATAATATCATACTGTGTAATTGAAAGGTCTTAAACATTGTCAACAAAAAAAGAAAGTAGGCATCCAAATTGGCAAAGAAGAAGTCAAACTCTCACTCTTTGCAGATGATATGATACTTTATGTGGAAAACCCAAAAGACTCCACTCCAAGACTGCTAGAACTCATACAGGAATTCAGTCAAGTCTCAGGATA
>JAPYYJ010001787.1:0-13706 GCA_028533885.1 Nasua narica | reverse complement strand
AGGTGCAGGGGACATGGCCGGCCATGGCAGGGCCTGGGCCTCACTGGCGGAGTGGTGAGAGGTTTCCCTGTGTCACCCCACTTCCATCTGTCCCCTCTGTTCCAAGAGCCTACATTAGGTAGTCAGAATCAGCAGAGCTATCTGGGGAGAACAGGCTTGCTTCGTTGCCCTAGGAGAGGTTAATCGACTCTATACATAGTCAATCCTTTATTCTTTCATTTGTGCATCTATCCACCCATCCATCCATCCACCCACCCACCCATTTATCCACCCATCCATCCATCCAACTATCCACCCATCCGCCCACCCACCCACCCATCCACCCATCTATCATCCATCCATCCATCCAACCATCTATCCATCCATCCACCCACCTATCCATCTATCCATCCATCCACCCACCTATCCATCTATCCATCCATCCATCCATCTATCCATTTACCCACCCACCCACCCACCCATCCATCTACCCATCCATCCATCCATCCATCCACCCACCCACCCATCCATCCATCCTTTCTTTTACTCAGAAGACACTGAGATACTCCTGCAGGAAAGGCCCTAAGGTAAAGACAGAGATTCATTCTTTGACCTATTCAAATCTGTGTAACAGGGTTAATTCTAGATGGATCAAAACAAGTTCTGGCTCTCAAAGAGCGAGTGGAGGGAGTGAGGCATTTATACAAATGTGGATAATGCAATGAGGGACCATGCCAGGATGGGGAGTGGGGGGAACACAGGCAAAGCAGGGACTCAGGAGAGCAGATGGCTTCCAGCTGGGGAGAAGGTGGTCAGCACAAGCCTGCGTGAGGCACTCGGGCTGAACCCAAGAAACCATCTGCGCTGCGCCTCCTGTGCCAATCACCTTCTCTCCCTAATTCAAGAGAGATAAGCGTGGCCTTTATGCAAGAGTAAACACGCAGCATTCCCAGCCCACGGAGTCATGACAGACTAAGAACCACAGATGTATTTGAGGAAAAGCACGAGGAGAATTTTGCCTCTGGGGACCATGCTTGGTTTTTCACAGGCCGTTTTCAAGTAAAAATGGCATCAGTATCTTTAAAGCTGAACTTTTCAGTGCCTGAAGGAAAATGGTAATGGGGGACTGTTGAGTGGCCCCGGCTGAAGTGATGGGGATGGTGTAGGGGGCACGGTGTAAAGGGACCGGCTCTCCCATCCACCCCCCAGCAGAGGTAATCAGTGCTGTTTGCCACATTTTGGTTCTCTGGTCCCTGCAGCACAGGGATGATTGCAATTCTGTCCCCTTGACGCTAGGCGAGCTGGGGGACTTGCTCTGGCTACTGGAACATGAGTATCTACAAGTCCCTTCCTTGCCGAAACAAGTGTGTGGTTTGCCACACTCTGTTTTCCCTGCCTCACCAGGAACACACTTGGGAGCAGGTGTGAAGGTGGAGCCGTGGCCACCCAAGGCCCTGGGGCACTCCGAAACCCCTCACCAGTCCACATCCGACAGGTGGCAGGAACCAGGCGTCAGTCCTCCTCCTGCTAATGCTAAACCACTGATGGTCGAGGGCTATTGATCCCATAGTGTAACTCAGACTATCGTGACCAAAATACCTAGTAAGCTCTTCCAATAGTGGAGTCCCCTGAGTGGGTGTAAAGGAAAGAAAGTCGGGAGACTGAGTTCCTGCCTTCTTAACGACCACGGTCCCCTGACGCTGAAGGCACGTGAGATCTGCACAAAGACCTTCATGGTCTGAGCCTCGTTCTGCCGTGTCTTAGAGCATCACTGAGGGCCCTTCTACTTGGCGTGCCGGGCCGGGGAACTTGGCGTTCACGGAGTCTAACTCGGATGGGACTCCCCTTTCTCCTGCGATGCTATAGATACAGGGACTGACGGAGCGTGGGTCCGCCTAGAGTCGAACACGGGGGGACAGGCTGCACAGAGAAACACTGCGAACCCCAAAGCCCCTTGCAACCAGGTTCAGGATGGGATTTGGGGTCCTGCCAACTAGACATACACACGGGAGAGTTTGCTGAGGCAGACCGAGGCAGACCCCGCAGCCGACACAACAGTTGCCCAGCTTCGCAGCTTCCTTTCTGTGTTCGAGAAGCTGGAATCTTGCTCATGAGGTCGGATGGCAACTTGCAGTGCTCAGCAGCCTGGTAAATGGCCACGTCCCACCTTGGGTCTGCCCACCCAAGCACGGAGCCTGAGGCCGGGTCCGCGTGGGGCTGACCAGGAGACCATGACTCCCGCTGCCTGAATTCTAGCTCAGGACGAGTCATGTGGCCTCTGGGCCTCCACGGACTTTCCCCCAAGTGGTGGTCACCTCCATCTTTTGCAGGTATTGTGAGGATGCTGACAGAGGGGACAGTTCACCAAGAACATAAACACTGCACACGTGAGTTCTGTTGGCGGAGCGAGAAGAGGCTCGGTTCTGGGAAGAGGCAAGAATCCCATCTACAGGAAGGAAAGCCCTGGAAAGTGTGGAAGATCCAGGAAGAGCAACTGGCCTGAATATCCTGGCCCGGGGGGTGTTCTCTGTGGGCACCTGCGGCCCCCGCATAGCCCCGAGGCCCTGCCTGGCCCCCAGCCACCAGGAGCTGGTGCCGACAGCGGGCTCCGAACTGTCATGAAGCACCCACTGGGGTGGGTCTGGGGGGAGGGTGGCACATGACAGCCGGGCTCCCAGGCAGACCCCCTAAGACTTTCCTAGGTAACAGCCAATCCTCCGATGTCCTGAATGCACGACCCAAAAGGCAAACGTTTACCTTCATCCACAAAGTTGCAGGATTGCACTGTTGTATAAGGTGAGGGCACCTTTCTGCCAGCCAGTGTCTGGTCCTACCTCTCTCAATTCCTGTTTGAGTAGCAAAAGCCAGCTCAGTGTAGAGAGATGACCCTCACCGCCACCACCCCCCCAACCCCCCCCCCACCGATCCCGTCTCAGGGTAGGACTGGGATTTGGTTCACCTTTGAGAGAGTCTCAGACAGGTGGGCACAATGATGCCCGTGGTGAAATCAGGTCTCCTTTCTCGGAGGCCACTGTCTCTTTCATCCCCGTTCCTCCTGCTCTCCTTCCCACCCCCATCCCAGGAGCCCAGAGGATCTCCCTTCCCCCGACTCCGCCGGCCCGCCTCACACGCACACATGTACGCACGAATACAAGCACACATGCGTACCATTCCCGTCACGCGTGTCTCCCTCTCCCACGGAGCTGGGGCTGATCTGAGGAACCCAGAGTCTGCTTATGTGACCGTGGGATCAGAGGCTGTCACCGCGACTCTGGTCACAGTTAAGTCACAGTGAGGAATGGAGCAGAAGACCAGTGGGAGGGGTCCTGGCAGCCCCGCAGTGAAAAAGGTGGGAGGTTCAGGGTCAGCCCTCTCCCGCCCAGGCACCAACTCCCGTGCAGGCAGCCTGGCCCTCTGGGCCTTATCTGCTCCCCAAATGCCTGCACAGCCTTCTCGGCAGGACAAAGTAATTCCCCTCATTCCAGAAAATCCTACTCCTCAGGAACGTGGCCGGGAATGAAATGCTAGAATTCACCGCAGGGAAGTCCGTGGGTGGCCCCCCCCCACGACCAGAGTGGCTGTCCCTTCCAGACCAGATGCAGCTCATCCTCTCGCCACCCCAGCGTGGCCGGCGGCCACAGGAAATGAGGCTGGAGATAACAGGAGCCCTGAACTCTTCAGCCACATTTCCTGGAACTTCTTGAGATAAAGTGAAAACAAGCAGACTGCCCCTGAGCTGCGGCGCTTGGCCAGATGGCCCTCGTCAGCCCCAAGACTGACCGAAGAACCTCGAGCGTGGGATCAGGGTCCAGGGGTCTGTGTCCGGGAAGCCCCACTGGGTGCACCACGCACTTCAGCACTTCAGGCTGCCTGGACTGCGCGTAATGACGAAACTGCTCACGGCCATATTTGCCAAGACTTGATTCAAATACCGTCCCCAAGCAAATGTGACATCTCTGCCTCCGCCATCAACCTCTCCGTCCACAGATCTCTGGGGCTCTGGGGTCTCCATCTGCCTCCTGCCACCTTACAGCTCTCGTCACTCGCATTCTCATCTAATTCACCATCTTATCTAATTCGCCATCTAGACATTACAGGCCCTGGGCGCCTTGCTGTGCCACCAAAATTGTCCTTGATGGTTATTGCCCCGGTGCAACCCGTGCGGCCAGTTGTCAGCCCTCACCCTCAAGCGGGCTCTAGAAACTGCCTTGGGCTGCAGAAATCGGCTTCGGCCAGAGCCACACCCTCTTCCTGAGGCAACTGCAGCCTCAGTGATCTGTGAGGAAATCGGAGGCCTGCTCCCTTCATCCTAACCCAGAGCAGTTCTGATGGGCCATCTCATCGCAAGTGAGCTGAGCCCTTGTGACCCACGGCCCGGCAGCCCAACTGCTCCCTCCGCCTGCTCTGCCTCCCTCCCCTCCCCTTCCCCAGGGCTGAGCCCGAGGGCACCAACACACTTCTCGCATGCTAACCTCCCCACCTCAGAGCCGAGTTGACCTCCCGGGCAGCCCACCTCCAACAGAGGGCCTGGCAAGTAGAAGCCGCTCAGTAAATCCCGTTGCATGTTGGCATCGTCCAGCAGCCAACGCCTCCGTGATAAATCCCATCAGAGGACGGCCTCGTGGGGGTGAACTCCACCCACCAGTGGAGTTCGGCCTCCTTATGACCGTCCCTGGTGGCCCACGTGTCAGGACCCCTTTCCTGGGGTCCAGTACCTTCCCATGGTCATTCTCTCGTTATTGTAATACTTTGCCTTACAAATACACACACACAGAACTGCATCAGAAAAGAAAGTAGGGTCAACACGCACTTGTCAAAACCCACGGAGTCTATCACACTGAGAGGGGACCCTAATGTAAACTGTGGGCTTCCTTGGTGATAATGTCCCCTCGGCTCCCCTGGCGTAAAACTAGACCATCGCTGTGTGGGATGCCTGTGTGGGGATGGGGTATGCGGGACTCTCTTCACTTTCTTTTGTTTTTAAGACTTTATTTATTTGACAGAGAGAGAGCGTGCATACGCGGGGGCGGCCAGGGAGAGGCCGGCTCCCTGCCAAGCAGGGAGCTCGACGCAGGGCTCGATCCCAGGACCCTGGGATCATGACCGGAGCCAAAGGCAGACGCTTAACCAACGGTTAACCTCTCTCTTCACTTTCTGCCCAGTTTCTCTGTGAACCTGTAACTGCTCTGAAAATAACGTTTATTAACTTGAAAAAAGGAAGACAGAAACCAGGCCTTCCGTGTGCGTGGGGAGCTGATGGAAGTGCAGTGTGCGAGAGCTCGGGGCTCAGCCGGCCTGAGTCCCTGGCTCCTTCTCGCCCTTCTCACTTGAGCAGAACAAAGTCCGAGGCTAGTGGGTATTGTGAGGGACTGGGTTTTGAGCTGGGGGAATGTGGGTCTAGAAAAGAAAAAAGACGCCAATAGATACTCGTTTAGTTAATTATGTGCAAGGGCAGCTAATCGGGGCACACAGGGCTCCCCGTGTGCCTGGATCCCCTTCTTGTCACCCCACTTCAGTTCTTAGAGGGCCTGCCTTCCACCGCGGCTGAACTTTGAGATCAACTTCCCTTTGTTGCTGGTCTCATTTGATCAAGGCCTGGAAAAAAAATAACCCAAGATGACTTATTGTTGAAAGAAAAGGAGATAAGTTTCAAGAAGGGAAAGAATTTTTTTTTTTTTTCTTTACAGCTCAGGAAATGTAACTCTCTAGATAACTTAAAAAAAAAAAAGACTCTAAATTTCTTCTAATGCAAAAATAAAATTTCCTTTGAAAACCAAATGTATCATTCTTGTGTCTCCAACCACAGTCTTTTTTTTTTTTTTTTTTAAATAAAAAGGGCAGATCTGGGATGGGAGGGGGGTGATTAATTTCAGGCTGCTCCCTTTCTCTGCAAGCATTAAGCAAGCATGAAGAGTAATAATCCTTCTCATGCCCTTCCCCTGGCTCTTCCTATTGCCCCCGAGGGTTTCTTCCAAAACTATTTCAGTTATTGTAGCTTCTGGCCCTGATCCAACATTTCTGGCAAAGTATGCATTGGGAGCACTGTAGTGTCCACAGGGCTTTGGCATCCGTGTGTGTGTGTGTGTGTGTGTGTGTGTGTGTGTGTGTGTTGTTAATGCCTGCTCCTCTAGTGGTTCCACACTTTTGGAGAGTCCTCGGGAACAACTCTGCACAACACGGTACCAGAACCTTCGTATCCTCTATTAAGCAATTCCAGCTTCGGAAAGACAACATGGACAAGGGCCCCCCGCTGAGCAATTTAAAGACTGAGGACTACGTTTACCTGGGATTAAACAGTCCCCTCTCAAGGCCACCAAGCCCAGCAGCCGTGCCTGTACAGCATATCACCTGGACAGGTAACGGACCCCGTCTTTGAACCACATCTGTAAACCACAGGTAATTAAACCCACCGACCCAAGGTTGGCGTGAGAATAAAGCCGGACCGTGTCTGCAGTGAACCCCGTCGCCCTCCCCCCACTCCCCTCCCCGAGGCTCTGGGTTTTGTCCTCCTGAGGCTGGCTGCCAACAAACTGCCCCAAAAAGTGGCCGGGGGATGGGCCCACGCGGGCGTCTCCACGTGCCCCTCCTTTCAGCCCCCTTCACAAGTCCGCGGGGACTCTCCCTTCCCTGCACGCGAGAGCACGCGTGAAGTCAGCATCTCATCACAGAAGATGGAGCAGCTTATAAGGCTCTCGAGGGTCTTAGTCTGCCAAGCTGACTGTAAGGTCCCGGAAGACGGGCTTGGGTTTCCTATTCCTGTTGCTCCCTCCCAGACTCCCCGGACTAAGCCGGGCGAGCCGCTGGTGTGCGGCGGCGCTAGACAAAGGGGCCCAGGCCCTGTGGATGCAGTCCCCCGAGCGCCGCCGTCGGGGAAGAGGCCAGCCTGACGTGGCTCTGCGTGTCACGCGAAGGCGCTGGGAGCCAAGGCTTGGGCCCCTCGAGGAGAGATCGCCGGCCCTCGCGCACCCAAAGCTCGTGCCTCCTCTGTCCCCGGGACAAATCCTGGAAGGCGGACACGTGCCTGATGTCGGCAGTTCCCTTTCCTCATTGGAGGCTCCCCTACGCCCACCAGATGCCCCGAGACCTACGTTACCTCAACTTCTGTAACTATTAAGCACTTTCAGACCAGCTGTGAAATTCACCTCCTTGAGCACTAAAGCCTTCTATTTTACTTTCTAGAAGTTCCTGGTGTTATGGGGTGGGAGGAGGGGAAGGACTATTACTCTGCACAGTAATAGTGTGTAAATGTTCATTCTCGGAAGTCAGAAACCCAAGCTGGAAGCCCAAATCCACCATAAGCAACTAGTTACTCTGAGCCACTAAATATCAGTGTTCCTCACCTAGAAAATGAAGGTAATAATGCTTCTGTCACCAGAGCTTCTGTAAGAATTAAAGTTATTAATGATCGCTACCATTTGTTAATCCTTACTGCGTACTGGGCTGCTTACAAGCATTTCATCTGGACCCCAGAACAGCCCCACAATGCAACCACTGTTATGACCGATGAGACCCTTAAAGGGTGAGTCTCAAGAGTTACTTGCCCAAGTTTGACATCCACTACGAGGCAGGGCCAGGAGAAGCAGCAAGAAGTCTTTTCAGGAGTTGTTATTCTTGGGCATACCTCGTCCTCCCATCTGTAATTGGAGACTTCTTAAAATAAAGAATATACCTTCCACCTGTTTTATATCCAACTGTATGGTTTTTTAAAACACATACAAAATTCCTAATAAAGGAATGAAGGAATTCTTTGGGGGAGGAGCTTGTTTTTTAAAGGAGCAAAGAGCACAAACTCTTCATGGAAATAAGAATCAGGATATAGAATATTGGAGATTACTGACATACTTGTCTCCACGAGAGACAAGAAAAACAGACAAATTCTTCTTCAAAGTCCTCTCTAGACTTGTAACGCTGGTCCTAAAAATAGCTTAACCGTTCAAGCTGTTGACCTTGTTTACGTCTGCAATTTCTCATGATCAACCTGCTCATTATCTTCTGACCATCATCGCTCACTAGAGGGCCACGCTCTGCCCCTGAATTCCAGTGGAAAAATGAATGAGCCCATGATGAGTGAAAAGGCCATTATCAGCTAGGAGAATTACTTTCCACGTGAACAGAGCTCCCAGGATTTGAGTAGCTGGTTCTCCCCAGTCCCCATCAGGGTCCTGAGTGCACTGTGAGCCTTGTGATTAACAACCTGATTACTGGGCAGGGGGGTTGGAGGGCAGTACAAAGGCAGGTGAAGGGAGAGCCTTTTCATGCCACTGTAAGGAGGAGAATAAGTCCTTCTCCCAAGTCAAGGACAGGATATTTCCAAACACTCTCCGAATTCTTGCCAAAGATATATCCAGATCTCCTTCTATGCCTTTGGGTGGAAATATTCCAGTCCCAGGTTGGATGATAAGGCTTCCTCCTCCTTATTTCACATAGTGGCTGAAATTCAAAAGCTGTGCACGTGAACCAAGCGTGGCCAACTCTCATGAAAACCTGCAAAATGAAAACCTCTCGAAATGGAGCCCGTAGCCTCTGGTTCTTCCCATCCTCACTCAGTCTGTCTAATGGATTGCCTTTCCTGCCTGACTCTTGTAGGCGTCCGTGCAGATCAGTGAGGGCCCATTCCAAGGCCTCTGCCTTGAGGGCTGTTGCAAATGGGCAGAGAGAGAGCAGAGGCAGCACTCGTGCCCCAGACGGGAGACAGAGAAGCAGCTGCTTACGAGCTGGAAGGAGAACATGGGATCCCAGAACCCAGGGGTTGTCAAGAATGAGGGCTGGTGAAGTTTGACAGGGAAGGTTCGGGAGTAGTCTGGAAGGTGAGGGGACATGGTGAGATGGACCCCAAGTAGAAGAAGTCTAGCAACCCACAGATGAAGGAGAGTGGAGCAGGAGCTCAAGGGGAAGCAGAATTGTTGAATGAAGAGGAGCCACGGGCTTGTCTGCAGGTGAGGAAGGAGTCAGTGGAGGGAAAGATCTTTAGACCTACTGTCCTGGTTTGCCCAGAACTGAGGAGTTTCCTGGGATGTGGGACTTTCAGCGCTAAAACCAGCAAGATCCCAGGCGAACCCGAACAAGTCTCTGATCCTACAATATGCGAGTGGACAGTGTGGGGATGGAGACAGATAACTGCAGGACCCTGGAAGAGGCCAAAAGGCTAACTGGAAAAGGAGAATGAATTCTCTCTATATACCAATTTTTATGCCACCAAGAAGTATCTTGGTGCCTGAAAAACACCTGGGTTTGCGGATAATAGAAACCTTCTCAGCTGCTCAGCGAGTGTGGCGCAGAGCTGAAGTCTCGGTCTCCGTGCTGGCCCTCATTTCATGCTCTTGCTTGGCTCCCTCTGGAGGGTCAGTGACTTTCCAGCTCCCCGCTCTCCTACTCCAAGTCCAGCTTTCCCGGTTAAGCTGACAAATACAGCTCTAGGGAGCTGAGGCCCCAGGCCGGGCCTCCCCCAGATGCTGCCTGGGCGGGAAGCACTCAGGCCTGCAGCAGATGTGCGGGCTTGCTAGAATGTCCCTTTCCTTCCCTCCCACCTGGCCACATCCCTACAGAGCCCACATCCTCAAATCCCCCTTTGACACGCCTCACACCCGGCCTCCCCCATCCCGGGTCCGCTTGTTTCACCAGCGGCTTCATGGAAGCAGGGTTCGGGCACACAACTCCTCTCTAGGCCATCTTCTCTTAGAATTTAGGAACTTCTCCAAAGCTGACAAAGCTCTCCCCCTTATCTCTGGTAGAAGGCAGAAGCAAAGAGGAGTCTTGAAAAGATGGAGCCAGAAGATGAGGGAGGGGCTGTGGCGCTGGGGATTAGCCACGTCGGACTCTGGGCAAGGAATTCACGATCTCTAAGCCTCCGTCCCCACGTCTGTAAAATGGGTACATAATGCCTACCTCCCGGCGTCAGTCGAATTGAATAGAGGGATAAACGAAATTCTCAGACACACTCTAAAGAGTTGTAGAAGCCGTGAGAAGCCTCTGGGGCAGGAGGCCAGGCACAGGAAAAGCTGCGGGCTAAAGCATCCTAGAGTCCCATAACAGAGGCTGTTGGAGCCAGAGTGGTTCACACTCGAGTGGAGACGGGTAAAGCAGACAGGAATGAGACCACAGGCCCACTGGCTAGTGGAGAGCTGGAGGACATGTGTCCTTTAAAAGGGAGACATTTAAAAATCAGTTAAAAACAAACCCTTTGCCAGGCAAACGAGTATGGATGAAGAAATCGGCTAGGAGAGTAGAGCCTGCCAGTTCATGTGGGCCCAGCTCCTGGAAAGCAGATCGTCTGACCGTAAGCGACGCATTGTCCTGGCGACGGGGGAGAGCGGAGGGTCTGTGAGCGGGGCAGGTGGACATTAGGCCCGAGAGGTAATGAGACGCTGAGAGGGAGGAGCCGGATTTGTTTGCTGGGGCCGCCATAATGGGCCGCCCACAGACTGGGCGGCCTAAACAACAGAACTCTTTACCCTTGGAGTCCTGGAGGCTACGGGCCCAAGATCAAGGGGGCACAGTTTCTTCTGAGACCTTTCTCCTTGGCTTATGTTCTCCATGTATCTCTGTCTGGTCTTTCCTCTGTGGGTCTCTGCAACCTGACTGCTTCTTTTTTATAAGGACACCAGTCACCCTGAATTAGGGCTCACACCAATGATCTCATCTAACCTTAACTACCTCCTTGAAACCCTATCTCCAAATACGTCAGATTCTGAGGTACCGGGGGTTATACTTCAACGTATGCATTTTGGAAGGGACCCAGTTCAGGCCGTAACACTTGCCCTTGGTAAAAACCAAAGATCCTTCAAAATTTTAATGAGATGTGTTTTCTCTGGGGCTGTAGAAACGATCAAAAGACCTTAGGGGAACAGATTGAGGGAGCCTAGACACAGGATGTCACAGCAAAACTAAGATACTCAGCCTCCCCGTTCCCCTCACACCTTAATTCTTTCATTTGGGAACTATTTTGGGCAGTGGGAACTCCTGTATTCCAGGCACTGTGGCAGGTGTCGTGGACACAGTGAGGAGCAAAGCCAACCTGGCCTGGGCCTTCGGGTAATTCAGAGTCCACTGAAAACATTATTCTTCTCGTTCCAAGCTTTCCTACTTCTGTGACTTAGACCAGATTACTTAGCCTCAGTGAACCTCAGTTTTCACATCTGCGAGTTGGGGAAAATAATCCCCATAATTAGCGAAGATAACACCCCAAGGGTCTGTTACATTTTGTGGAACTCGTGTGTCCTCAGTAAATGGAAACCTTCCACCCTAAGTCATGTTATATCAAATTCCTCATAAAATAATACCTATCAAGGAATTAAACTTTTCAAATTTGAAATGGGATCTCTTTATTTCGCCTAAATTTGGCATATCCCATTCTAGGGGCGAGACGAAAACAGGACCATAACTTATTAGTGGAGACAATGAATATGTTATCAACAGAAATACACATTCCGAGATAATGCAGGCCCTGCTTCCCAGGGTCCAGCTTATCCCTCCTCCCTTGTCTACCGTGGTGCATTGAGGAAGGACTGGCGCCATCTTGAACCATAAATCATTTCCAAACAGTTCCTGGAGGGCACAAACCCCCAGCACAGCACCTTCCACGCAGCTAAAGAATTTCCTGCCCAAACGGATAAGAATTTCCTGTTTTGCTTTTCATTATTACTTTAAATAATCATACTCAGAGTCTTGGATGATCACAAGCAGCAGGGGTGGAGGGGGTGTGTCAACATCTTTGCTAGATTAACTCAGGATGATTGCTTCAGAAGCGGCAAGTTGAAATCTGGACAAAATGGACAAAATGCACAAAATGACGAGTCAGGAGTGAGATGGGACGGACCTCTGAAACACGGGCCTGCCCTAGGCTTGGCACTGGACTTTGCCCATGACTTTGACCAAGACTCCAGACCAGGAAGGAGTACCATCCGTGTCACTTGGCCTGAATCTCACTTCAGAGTTCAGGAGGGACCCCCAAAAGCCCTTGGGTTATCCCTGTCCCCTCTTGGGGAAAGCCCCAGGTGCCCCTTGGGGCATCTGCACGGGCTCCGACGACACAGGCTGGACGATCCTCTCTGGGGGTTCTGGGAACACTGGCTTGACACCCACCAGGGTGGCTCCTGCCCACTGACACACCTGACAACTGTCCAGGGCTCTCCACGTGCTCCCTTGCCTTCTGCCTTCCCTGGAGAAGAGACGGGGACCCCTGGTTTATCTCTAGCACTGAGTGCAGCTCCCCACCTCCCTCACTCCAGACCAGCTCCCCAGCCTGACTTCCCCCCTTCTGCAGATGCCACTTTCCTTCCAGTCGTGTGAATTCAGAATCTCCCACGTACCTCTAGCCCTCCTTCTACATCATCAACTGTCACCCCCTTATCACCTCCAGCCCCAAGGACAGCAGTGGCTTCCTACCTGGTCTCCTCCACCCTGATGCCATCCTTATCCCCCCTCCTGGGGCTGCTCGTGCCATCCCCACACTGCTTCCTGAGTTCACAGACCTCGCGGAACTTTCCGAGCCCAGCAGGTAGGGCCCACACCTTTCCTCGCAGCACTCCAAGCCCTGAGTGATCTGGTCTCGACTTTCTCTCCAGTTTTTCCCACCTGGTGTACCCACCCTTCAGCCCAACAGGCAGATTTGCTGTTAAGTTAGCATTCTTGTGTCCTTTGCCACACCCTGCTTCTGCTCCTGCCACCTCTTCTAGATTCACAGCTCTCCACGCTCTGCCTCCCAGAGTGCAGCCTCCTCCAGGAAGCCTTCCCACCAAGCCCATTGGGGGTAGTCCTCCTGCCCCGGCTGTCCCACAGAGCTCTATTTTGTCGTCACAAAGTAAGCACCCTTCAGGGTGGCAGGACTGCTTTCCAGTATTTCCGGTCTCCTCTCCTTCTGGCATACGGTGGATGACCTTGCGACTTGCTGTGGCAGACAAAACGTAAGTGAAAGGGACGTGTGTCAATTTTGGCCAGAAGCTTGAAAAGCCAGTGTGTATTTGCCACGTTGTCTTCCCCACAGAACATGTGTCAGGGGCCTCCATAGGTCTGCGGCCTCGCTGACCTGCCCTGGTCGTATAGTGTGAGCAAGAAATAAGCCTTCCTCCCAAGCCACTGACATCTGGAGGCTGTTCATTATCCCAGCAAAACCTAGATTGTCCCGATGGTCAGAACATAAGACCTAAGAGGCCGTCTAGCTCCATCCTCTGCTTCACAGGTAAGGAAACGAAGGGTCAAAGGAAGTAAAACCACCTTCCCAAGGTCACGTCACACGTAGGGGCTCAGATCTGGCACCAAGGCCCCCTCACATCTGGCCCGATACTTCTCTCAGGACACCATCCCGTAGAGTCCTTGAGACAAGAACCAAAAACAGTACCATGATGCCTTGGTGATCACAGCTTTGTAGTGTAGCTGTGGAATCAGGCCGTGTGATGCCCCCGGCTTTGTTTTTCTTTTTCAACATTTCCTTAGCAATTTGGGGTCTTTTCTGGTTCCATACAAATTTTGATCACCAAGACAGCATGGTACTGGCACAAAAACAGACACATAGACCAGTGGAACAGAATAGAGAGCCCAGAGATGGACCCGCAACTCTGTGGTCAAATAGTCTCTGACAACACATAGGAAAAAATATCCAGTGGAAAAAAGACGGTCTCTCCGATAAATAGTGCTGGGAAAATTGAATAGCTATATGTAGAAGAATGAAACTTGACCATTCTCTTACACCATACACGAAGATAAACTCGAAATGGATAAAAGACCTCAAC
>JAPYYJ010001786.1:0-13708 GCA_028533885.1 Nasua narica | reverse complement strand
GAAAAGAATAAGTGCTCAAAAATTTTTAACTTAATATTCATGAACATTTTTGACTGAGCATAGACTTTATCTATTCCCACATTCTACTACCAAATTTGTAAGCTGTCACCCAATATCCGCTTAACTGCTTGATAATTTTCTTTTGAAACTGGAACGTAACATCAAACATAAAAAAACACTACATCCAACAGCCTCTAACTGAGATGTTAAAGAAAAAGCATTAGAATGGATTCTTTCATTGGGTCATAATTTAGTTATGAAAGTAAAGCAATCATTTAGCTTTAACTAGAAAAAGTGTTATAAAATACTAACTTGTCTATAACTGACAGAATGAGTGAATACGGAGTTAATACTCTACACACCGATATAGCAAAATGAGACTATTCCAACAATTATCCAGCACCAGGTCAAAGCACAACACAACACTAGTAAGATCAACCTGGAATATACCTTCTGTTCCCAAAAAACAAATCACTTCATTGTCAGATAGTACATCAGAGACAGAAAACAAAAACACCAAAAAATGAGAGACCTCTTATTCATCTATTGATTCATTCATATCTTTTTTTCTGAATGGAGAAGTCAAGATCGCACCAATAATAACCTTGTATGTATGTATGTATTTATTTATTTATTTATTTATTTATTTATAACCTTGTATTTTAACAGATGCTGGACTCTTGGGCTAAGGTAGTCTCAAAATCAATGTCAACATCTATTTTGAACTGAGTTAAGTATGAAGCCAAATCTTTCTCCACTGTACCTTACTGTTCCTAATGACTAATGCACAAGAAATATTAGTAAATAAAGGGTAAAATAATCAATACTATATAGAGGAAACTAATAAAGGAGTCCAAAGAATATCAATATCAAAATTAATAAGTTTAATATAGAACCAAATACAGACAGATAGAATATCCAAATATACTCAACAAAAAAAATGATTCAGCAACAGTAAAACTGTTGTCCCTGCCCTTTAAAGCTCCCCTGAATTATAAACATTAGGAAAACACCTGGCTAACAGCCAGTAAAAACAGATTTCTAAATTCAGACAAGATAAAACTTGAATCAGGAAGTTCAATGACAATGTTAATCACATACACAAAGCTTCCTACATCAGAAGCATATTTACTATTAAGTCCCATGATCAAACAATTTGAAAATTTCAAATCAAATGCACTTTTGTGAAAAAGAATTTTGTGTGGGGTTGGGTAAATTAATGATATCAATGCTGGGGTATTTTCTATTACCTATTCTCGCTCCAAAGCTCCTGTTGCCAATTTGCTAAATAACTAATGGTAGAGTTCAAAATTTATTTACTTATTTAAGAACTCTCGCCAACTGTATATATGACAATACTTTCTTAATAATATGTTGCTGTTCTGTATTGTCTTGTAAATGAAATTTCTGAAGGATATCAAGAATTCAGTCAAAACTGTTTGTATTTTTATATAAACAACATTCACCTTCCAGTTTCTAACTGGGAGAAAAACCCATGAAGGAAATACTTTATCCAATATTTATCCAATACTTAATCCAATCGCTTCTCGGCCTTTGGCTAAGATCAAGTGCAATACTTTATCCAAATACTTTATCCAAATATCTGCACTCAGTTTAACGATTAGGATGGAACCAAAAAATGAGAGTTCTAAAACTACAAGTTTCTACCCAAACATTACTTCACTACATACTACTCTGATTAATTCTTACCATGAAAAGTGTTTTTGTTTCCGCATTTTTTAATCTAATTTAATTCCTGGTTTGATGACTTGAATGCTCTCATAGTTAAAAAGACTGCATAAGTTCTAGACTAACAGGGTATTTTACCTGAAAGTTACCTTAGAACTGACGTCTGGGGCGCCTGGGTGGCTCAGAGGGTTAAGCCTCTGCCTTCGGCTCAGGTCATGATCTCAGGGTCCTGGGATCGAGCCCCGCATCGGGCTCTCTGTTTGGCAGGGAGCCTGCTTCCCCCTCTCCCTCTGCCTGCTTCTCTGCCTACTTGTAATCTCTCTCTCTGTCAAATAAATAAATAAAATATTAAAAAAAAAAAAAAAAGAAAGAACTGGCGTCTAGTTTAAGTACTCCTCAAAGTTCCTCACAATATGATAATTTCCTTGAGGAACTTAAAAAAAACCTGGTTGGGGGTGCGGTGGGGAAAAGAAGGATCTCCAGAGATTGTGACATAACTGATCTTCAACAGAGTTATTTTAATGTACAGCCAGTGCTGAGACTCACTGACCCAGTGGAACCCTTTATTTTAATGAGAGAATAAATCATTTGTCCAATGAGAGTGAAGAGACATCGGGAGGGAATCAGTACAGTAGATGTGAAAACTGAGACTCTAAGTAGGTTGAACAAGAACCTGAAGAATGAAATGTTTAACGCATATGGGTAAGTAAGGACAGTCTTCAAGGATGAATAGGAGTTTGCAGGCACAGACGTTTTTCTCATCGGTAAGAGCCCTACCGCAGGGACACCGCACATGGGCGGTGCTAGTGCAGAATGTGGTGCAGGCCAGGGAGTGGCAGAAGATAAGGCTGGTGTGGTAAGTCGGAGCACAGCTGTGAAGGAATGTGCACCGTAAGGGACAGTGCTATGATCAGACTTGTATTTTAGAAAGATAAGTCTGGCAGAGGCTGGTTCCTGATAAAATCTCATGCTGAAAGGCAGAGGGACGAGGTTAAGACAGTGGAAATGCAGAACGGGGAATAAGTTCAAATAATATTTAAGTGGCAAAATGTCAAGGCTTGATTACTGGCTCCTTTGAAAGGTAATTAATGAGTTGAAGGTGGCTGAGATTTCCAGATTTGGGCCGACAGAAAAGCTGGCGGTATCACTCAATAAGGCAGGGATGAGTAGTGGTGAAGAGTGTTTACTCTGAGAAGGGACAGGCCCCTAGGGGCGTACCTGGGTACAGGAGGGTGGGAGGTACTAGAGAGATAGCTACTGGAATTTAGGCAAAGCACTCAACTTCTCAGGGATCCTGTTTCCTCACTTACCAATGACAAACAGAAGAAAATGGAAGAATATTTCCATTTCTTCTCCTCTTGGCATTAAGTTTATGCTAGGCTTTCTTTAATTTTACCATAATGACCTTTCTGTTGGCAGGCAGTATTCTCGTTTTACAGATGAAAAAACCTAAGCTTGGAAAGATGAAGCAACTGTGAGAGACCAGAGTCAAAGCCAGGATTCCACCTTCGAAGACCATATCCGAAGACCATATCCCCAGTAACGTGACAGTTATGTGCCAAAATGTGAGTTAAGTCAGAGCAAATAATTGGGAGGACTCATTATGTGGGGGAGGAGGGGGTGCTGAGGAAGAGGGAGAGGGAGTCGTCTCAACAATTCTTTAGCACGCACACTGGAGGCCCAGAGCATTAGGCGCTGTGCTGGGCACCGGGGTTGCAGGGACAACTCAGTCACAACCCCTGCCGCTCCTGGAGGTAAAGACCTTGCCCCTCGGACAGTTACAACGCGACATTAGCGCTGGACAGGAGCAGGCGAAGCAAGCCTGCTCTGTAGCCGATGAAGGAAACACTCTGCCGCCCACTGCTCCATTTCGGCAAACACTGAGAGCCTAACTGGAATTGAACTCCAGACCAGAAGAAAATGAAACCTACAGTCGTGGATGTACTGCCGAGAAACACGACATGCTTTTGACATCAGCTTACAAGTCTTTCACATCAACCACTTTTCCAAGCGTGGCTTTTATTTGTAGCAGTTGGATTTTTATGTGCAGTCATTACATATACAGCAAAGAGGTACTATAAATATACCAAATACTGACAATACACTGCATAGAAAAAGTTATATAACTGCTTTTCTATGCTTAAGGTGACTCTTACAGCTCGAGATATGCCGATGGGAGGATTTATTTTTTAACTTGTTTACTGAAGATTTGTTCCAACTGAACATAACATGGAGCAAACCGTATCCTTAACAGCCTCCAAAATGATGCATTCTTAAGTACCGTAACTAATACTTAAGTAAACAGTGTTTCTGAAATATTCATTGCAATCCATTTATAAATCAAAATTTGAATTAGCAGAAGTTTAAAACACATGTGGCTTTAAATTACTATATAAAAAGACAGAAAGAGCTAGAAAATATTCATCTCCAAGGAAAATGGCCAAAATGTCTTTTTTTTAGTTTGAACTTCATTTTTCAAGTTTATTCAAAATGAATGATTCTCAGAGAATAAGAACTGATTGGAAGATTAATTTTAAACTAAGATGATTTCCACATTTAGCAAATATGGGTTAAAAACAAATTCTAATTTTGTTGACTCATAAATTAGCATTTGATTTACATTTTACAAAGTAAATATTTGTAAACAGACTAAACAAACGTTTTATTTAACAGATAAAAAAGATACTGTACTCCTACTTCCAGGTTCTATAAAGCAGAGAGGGAAGGAGGAAGAGAAGAGGAAGAAAGAGGGAAGTCTCTTCTATCTTCTAGCTCTTCACTCTTTGTGACACTAGGAATCAGTGGAATTTAAATTTAAGCAAGGTGTTTGACTAAATTCAGAAGTATCACAAACACACACAAAAAGCTGAAGTTTAATTTACCTGTCCAAGATCTCATGACTAGTTAAGTAGCAGATGGGACCAAGTAGCTAGTCATCAGGTAGGTAGTTGGTAAACTGAAGACTCCATTAAGAGGAGTCATTGCCTATAAATACAGAGGACAATGGTGGTCCTCTGATGGTTGCCAGAGGGTGGAGGGGAGTGGGAGGTACAGGCTTCCAGTTCTAGAATGATTAAATCACAGGGACGAAAGGCACAGCATCAGGAACACAGTCCATGATAGTAAGAGACTTGTGTGGTGACAGAAGAGAGCTGTACTTGCGGGGAGCACAGGGTTGTTGCCCAGAGTGCGGAATTGCTGAATCGCTATGTTCTACACCTGAAACTCATGTAACAACTTTGTGTATTAACTATACTCATTCTTTGAAACAAGAGGAGTTGTTAAAGCTGATACACAGAAATCCTGACACATTTTCTTTTCAATCAGAGCCCATAAATGTCCCCTGGTTTTGTCAGTCTTCCACTACAGGGTCAAAGGCCTTCGCTTTCCACAGGTATCAGCTGTCTGGCATAAACTACCACTGTCTAGGATTTTGAGTATCAATGTTTTATAAAGTGGAACAAAAATTTAAAGGATTTTAACTACAGAACTACAGTTTTACAATTTTTTTCATTTCTCACACACACCTAATTCAATAGTATTAAGTACATGACTTTGTGTTTCCAAATATTTAACTTTTTTTGCACTCGTATTTCATCACTTCACGTAACATTTAGTTAAACTATACAATTATGATGACTCCTGCTATTGGCATAAACGGATTTGGGAATAAACACAGCTGACTTTTGGTTAGCATACAACTTCATCGGCAAGAACAGAAATGCATACCAGACTTCAGTGTCACCTCCTGTCCCAAGACAAAAGGCCTGGAGAAGGTCAGTAAGCCAGCAAACTGGACCAGTGGAGGATGGATAAAAGAGGTTCTACCATAAAACATTTTAAAGATTTATGTTGATCCCAAAGGCATCTCAAATTAGAAACTTGGGCCCTTTTAAGTTTTCTCATGTCTGTTAATACGTATTACAACTTAGGTATTATTTCATTATCGTCTAACTTTATGCAGAATATGTTAATACTGTACTTTGGGACAAGTGTTCAGAGTATAAAGTTCATATCGTTAACACCACCCTAGCGGCTACCCAACTATAAACCAGTTTCTAGTGCCATTGTTAAACAGGAAATCTATTCTCATTGTAGCACAGTCCTTCAAAATACTTGTCAATTCTTCTCTACATTAAACACACTTTGGCAGATATCATAAAAGAGCAATTTCAGTCCTCTGTGAAAACTGTATTACTTTTACAACAGTAGCGGATAAGGAGTTTTTTTTTTAATGAGATATAATTCACATTCCATTAAAGTCACCACTTTCCATGAAAGTCAGGAATTTTTAGTATATTCACAAGGCATGCAACTATCACTAATCCCAGAACATTTTTTGCCATATTTAAATCCCATGTGCATTAGCAATCATCTCCTTGTCTCCTCTCCCTGCAGCTGTTGGCAACCACTCACCTACTTTCTGTCTCTATGGATTTGCCTATTCTAGACATTTCACATAAACAGAATATGAGGCCTTTGTGTGTAGCTCCTCTCACTTAACAAAATGTTTTCAAGATTCAGCCGTGCTGTACCACGTGTCAGTATTCCATTCCTTTTTTGGGATAAATAATATTCCATTGGATGGATTTTCCACATTTTGTTTAGCCATTCATCAGTGATGGACTTCGGACTGTTTCCACTTTTTGGCTGTGATGAGTAATGTTGCTATGAACCTCATGTTCAAGTTTTGTGTGAACATGTTTTCAGTTCTCCTGGGTACACACACAGGAGTGGAAATACCACATGGGGCCTGTATGCCAAGCTATTGGAAGAACAATACAGAACTGTCCATACACGGCACCCATCATTTTACATCCCTCTCCCCCCAGCAAAATAGAAGGGTTCTAATTTCTCCAAATCCTTTTGGGGGGGGTGTTAAATCATAGCTCTTTTAGTAGATATGAGGTGGTATCTTGTTTTGATTTGCATTTCCCTAAAGACTAATGATGTTGATGATCTTTTCATGTGTTTATTGGCTATTTACGTATCTTCTCTGGAAAAATGCCCATTTAAAAGTTGGGTCACTTGTCTTTTTTTGTGTCAAGTTGGAATAGTTCTTTGGCAACGTGAGCTTGCGAGGAGCCGTGACACAGCGCTGGTAAGAATGTAAAATGAGACCGCTACTTGGGGAAGCAGGTTGATATTTTCTTCAAGTGTTAAATGTAATTTTACCCTATGATCCAGCAATTCACACCGAGGTGTCTATCCAAGGGACATGAAAATACGTATCTGCACAAAGACTCAGAAGCAAATGTTCATAGCAGCAGTACTCCGAAGAGCCCCAAACTATCAACAATTTAAATGACCACCAACTAGTGAATGAAATTAGCCAAAAGTGGAATACCCTAATGGAATATTATTCAACAACAAAAAGGGAAGAAATACAGATACAACATGGATGAAACTAAAACACATTATGCTCAGGGAAAGAAGCCAGAAACCAAAGACCCCATATTGTTGGATTTCATTTACATGGAGATTTCCAGAAAAGTGAAGCAGAAAGCCTTCATGCCAAGAACAGTGGTTTTCTGAGGCTGGGGTGGGAACTGAGATTACGTGTACATGGGATGGGCACAAGGTTTCTTCTCAGTGTGATGAAAATGTTGTAACAGTAGATTGTAGTGAAGACTGCCTAACTCAGTAAATTTACTAAGAATCACTGAACTTTACACTTTTTTTTTTTTTGACAGCAAGAGAGAGGGATCACAAGTAGGCAGAGAGGCAGGCAGAGAGAGAGGGGGAAGCAGGCTCCCTGCTGAGCAGAGAGCCCAATGTGGGGCTCAATCCCAGGACCCTGAGATCATGACCTGAGCCGAAGGCAGAGGCTTTAACCCACTGAGCCACCCAGGCGCCCCTACACTTTTAAATAAGTGAAACTTTGGGTATATAAATGGCACCTCAATAAGGTTGCTTTAAAAAAATATATGATCTGCACGCACACGTGCATAGCAGCGTCCCTCAGAACTGCCCCAAACTGGAACCAACTCACACGTCCTTCCATCTGAAGGGAACGAGAAACTGGGATGCGTCCATACAACAGAGCGCCCCTGAGCAGTCGCAGGGCGGAGCTCGTGACACCTGCAACGATACAGCTGAGTCTCAAATGCAGTCTGCTGTGGGAAAGGAAGCCGTCCCCAAGGGGCTTCGAGAACTGGAAAACCACTTCTGTGAAAGCCAGAGCTCTAGATACAGAGAACACATCGGGGCTGCCAGGAGCAGGGTGGATAACAAAAGGGAAGCCAAAGGGAAATCGAGGGGTGAGAGAACTGTTCTACATCTTGATTGTGGTTGTAGTTTATCTGTCAAAAATCAGAAATGTATGTCAAAAGCAGTGGCTGTTACCACAGGTTTATAAAGAATAAAGCCCAAGCAATGATAGGGCAAAAGATGATTTCTCACAGTTTGATTTTTCATAGCAAACGACGAGAAACAACTCCAGTCATGACCCAAGGAGGCGGGTTAAGTACACGGTTGTGTATTTACAGTATTAAATACACGATACGTCCATGCAGTAAGTACCATGCAGTCATAAGAAAGAACGAGGAAACCTCTCCAGGGGTCAGTGAAAGGGAGAGAGATCTGATTTGCTAAGTCAGAGAGCAAACGAGAAAAAGAGGAAAAGAATATAAATATATTCATTTTTGCTACAGTGAAACTCTGGATGCAGACCCAAGAAAACGGTGGAGTGGATGTCACCCGCGTGAGCGAGCGCACTGCTGTGACGGCGTGGTCACTGGCAGCGGGGACAGTAGATTTCCTACTGTTTTACCAAATTCTTTGAACATGTGGATGTAGTACTTATGTTTTAAAAAGAAACAAAATCAAAACAAAAAACCTTTCTGAATACTGTCCCATCCTCCAACCTACACATATGCTCTCTCTCGCCTTTGTGTCATCCATGATTTGTCTTTCAACTTAGTCAAGGATTAAAATACTGAACTGAACAGAACTAAGGCAATCCTTGCAATCAACTAATCAAAATCTCTCTTAAATTGGTGTTAATCCATTCCTGTGCAGTTGTCAACTGCACGAGTTACAAGGAGCATGACTTTGGGCAAGTTACTTCACCTCCCTCAGCCTTTCTGTAAGATGGGTGTAAACAGTATCTCCCTCCCTCGCGGGTGCACATTGAAGGAGACAAGACATGTTAAGTGTTCAGAGTCATGGCTGGCGCCAAGAAGGCATTCAGTAGTCGCTCACTGGCTTCCTCTGCAGCCATGGTTATATCCTGGCTGGTGTATTCACCTGTCATTGGATTCAGCCCTTATCACATAAGACCTCTGGGGGTGAAGGCTTTCTTCTCTGTCTGCTGGGCTGCCTGGGTTCAAATTCCAGCTCTGAAATTGTCTGGTGGGTGGGCAAGAACTTTCAAAGCCCCAGGATCTTTGGTTAAAAATGGAAGTGACAAAGGTGCTTAGTTTATAGGATTAAAGGGAGAACTGAAGATATAAGAGATGAGAGATCACAGCAGAGCTCTGAGCACACAGTGTATAAACAATAAATGGTAGCAATTAGTATTATTATTTTGTCTACCATAGGCCTGGCTCCCTAGTACATGAAATGACATGGAGTATCACATTTACCATCTAAAATTTTGTAAAAACTTCACACTAGACTTCATTTCTAGCTTGTCTTAACTTTCTAATTACACTTCAAACTTAAAAAAAAAAAACAACTTATTCCTACCAAATGTTCAGGCACACAAAAATATTCTGATGAACAAATGATAATGGGTTCTAAAATCTCCCTAACACAGGCATAATACAGGCTAGCTCTAAAAGGAACAGAAGCTGAAATCAATATTTATATATTGTGTTGTTTTCTCCAACATTTAGGATTTAACAGGCTTTGGATTTCTAGATAGCTGGCAATATGGCATGGGAGAGCAGAAAAAAAAATGAACTCATTTTTAAAGAAAAGATACTGCTCTAGGGCCCCTGGGTGACTCAGTCGGTTAAGCATCTAACTCTTGATTTTGGCTCAGGTTACGATCTCAGGGTGGTGAGATGGGGCTCACACTGGGTGTGGAGTGGAGCCTGCTTAAGATGCTCTCGAACCCTTTCTCCCACTACCCCTCCCCCCCATGTCTCTAAATATAAATATATATATATATATATAAAAGAAAGAAAGAAAGGGTATTGTTCTTATAGTCACTTCTGAAATCTAGGTACCCAAATTAATCTCAATGGATTACAAGAATCCCAAAGTTGTTTGTTTTTTTAAGTACAATCAGTAAAAGCTCTCCATGTACTTTTTATTTCTTATAACATTGTTACCTCTTTAGCTTTTTCTTAAAGTAGCCACAGAAGTTCAGGATTTTGAATTTAGTCCTTGAAGTAATTATTCAGGGTTCCAAGATCTGTACTGGAAATGACTAACTACTGAAGGGGAAGGCGGCTCAGGTTGCTGTGTTCCACAAGCCCTTTGTTTTTCAAGCAACATTACTTTAATTATTTCCTATAAATACATCATTGTCCTTAAGAAAAATATTTTTCAGATAAAGATGAAAAAACCTTTAATCATCACTTGGAACATGGACCTTGGAACATCACTTGGAAATGACCTCAGCATATTATAAACCTTCTAAAACAGATTTAGTGCATAAAACCCACTTGCCAAATAAAAGCAACTATTACACGGAATTTCATTAAATAAGTTATTTTTAAAAAACTTGAGAGGGGTTTCTTTGTGGGTTTTTTTTAAAGATTTTATTTATTTGGTTTTATAAATAAATTAATTAAATAAAGATTTTATTTATTGCTGAGCAGAGAGCCCGATGTGGGGCTTGATCCCAGGGCCCTGAGATCATGACCTGAGCCGAAGGCAGAGTCTTTATTCCACTGAGCCACCCAGGTGCCCCAACTCGAGAGTTTTTATCAGATAAGTGGCAACAGAATATTTTTAGAAAATTCTAGGAGATATGGTAAAAACAAAAACAAACAAACAAAAATCTGCTTACTGGACAGAACCGAGCTGTCAGCCAAAGAGGGCTCCCACTTACCCTCACTCATCTCCGGGGCCACCTTCAACTCTTCTCAGGTTTCCTCTCTAAAAGAAACCTTTGGCTGGCATGACCATTCTCTGCCAGGCCAAGATTTCCATCAAACTGGGGATAGGAATTACGATTTCCTTTTGAATCCAGAAAAGACTGGGTCCCCAAGTATTTATGTGCAATGGAATTCTGACCATGAAGCAGTGCAGCCCCCTCCGGAGGGGCTGGGCAGAGGGTGTGCCGGTGCAGCCGTTACCTATCCCTTGCCAAGATGGCTCAAGGAAGGAACAGGCAGCTGCACCCAGCCGACCGATCTGCGATAGACAGCAGTGGGCAGACGCTCACGGTAATGCAACGTCCCGGTCTCCATCGTCTCAGCTCACTGCACTATTAAAGCCTGTAAACCTTAATACGGTCTTTGAAGCTACAGGCGAATGGCTGGGGGTATGATGTGAGGTGGTGAGTCTTTCTTTGAAGTGCTCAGGCAATTCCAACAGGTACCAAAGCACAACACAAAGGACAGATTTCACAGTTCTGGACAACCTAACCCTGTGCACAACAGCAAAATATGCAAAGAACATACAGGAAAAAACATAACAGGAAAATGTGTAGTAGTTAAAAAAAATACTTAAAAAAACAGAAGAACCTATTGCCCATCAGTACGTTAAGTAAATATTGGTACGTTCACGTCATCGAAATTATGCTTTAACTGAAAAAGCAAACGGACCTTTATCAACTGAAAGGGGAACTTTCCACGATATATATTAAATAGAAAAACCTGGCCACTGAACAGAAAGGACCATGTACACATACAACACATACACAGACTGAGCAAGAGGACTGGGGCAGGTAAGCAGAGCAGCGAGAGACTGGGCAAGGCAGACCAGAGAAAGAGGAAGACGGCAGGCTGGACAGAGACGGGGCAGGCGGCGCAGAAGAGCAGCAGCGGGCAGGCAGGCCGGAGACCAACAGTCACGCCGGGACGGCCGGCACACACCTCCACGGGGAGTGCTCCGGGTCCCACTGCAGCCCCCGGCCACATGGGTCTGTTTAGATTTAAATGAATTTAAATTAAATTAGACAAAAAAATTCAGGTCTGCAATCAAACTAGTCACATTGCAAGTGCCCCACGGCCACAGGGGGCCAATGGCTACTGTGCCGGTGGACAGAGGAGAACATCCCCATCACTGCTCGAAGGTCTACTGGGTGGTGCTGCTGTTCTAGACCCTTCTGGGCTTCGTGAACCTTTTACAGTGAACATGCTGTACTTTTGTGGTCTGCAAAGAGAATAAAGCCATTTCCGATTGGAAAAACAAAAATACAGAGGGGCTTGGTCCCTCTGCCCCCGGCTGCATATCTCTTTTAATAGTTCTTTCTGAAATAGCAGAGGCACGACAGGGTTCATACGGGCTTAATGATCTATGCACTGCCAATTTTCTAAGTTATTTGGTTCCTACTAAGTCAGTTAACTACTTAAGACTTCAAATCCCAGCAAAATAAGGAAGACAACGGCATATATTTGGGGCGTCGTGACATCACTCTTGTTCTCTAAAATCTAAAGAAAAGGCCATGTTACTCATTCTTAGTAAAGTAAGTGCAGTTGATAGAAACCCCTTGCAGTTTAGACAAACATTTTAGATGGAAGCTTTTCTTCAAAAGAATAAAAGCATTTAAAAATAACATTCATTTTTTCCTGATTCTATTCAGTGCAAAGTAGAGAAGGAAAAAAAGTAAGCCTGAAGTTTAAAAAAAGGGGACCACATTAACTGTAAAAGAAAATGGCAATGCTAAGAACCCGTTTTCAAATGAAAGCTGTAACACCAAATCAATGAATGTTCATAATAACCAGTTTCCAAAGGCTTTCTCATGTAAGAAAAGTCTGAAGCATCTGATGAGGTTTTAAGAAAGTAACACTTTAAAGAAAACTTAATAGAAAGGTCTCCAGAAAAAAAAAACAAAAGGGATATATACAAGTTTGTGGGGAATGTACAAATGGTAACATTTGAGACCCTTAGTTCGCTCTGAAAAAACCCCTGACTGCTGCTCCAAGAACACAGCCCCAGTCCCTACGGCTATCCCCAGCACCATCCAGTGACCCACTGGATCCCGTGGTTAGATCTAATCTGTGCCCTCAAAGTTCTCCTCAAA
Source organism: Nasua narica (assembly GCA_028533885.1). NCBI lineage: Eukaryota > Metazoa > Chordata > Mammalia > Carnivora > Procyonidae > Nasua > Nasua narica. The sequence goes on along the minus strand of JAPYYJ010001786.1, from coordinate 876 downwards.
ACTATGCCCAGGATCACATCCATCGACTTGCCCAATACAACTACCCACTACTCTACTGCCAGACCCTAAGTTCCAATCGCAACCATCTGGTCAAAGTTCCTATCAAGAAGCTTTGCATTATATATAAATTTCCAGTAATTACAACAGTATAAAAAGGACACAAGAATGTACGCTAGACCAGTGGAGCAGGACTCCTGCACACTGAGCAGTCTGAGTACAAGACAAAGCGCCATTACAAATCAGAGGGGAAAGATGGACTTTGCAATCAGAGATGCTGGCTCATACCGTCAGTTCATTCACATGGAAAATTATTCCCTATCTCATACCACACACACAAATAAATTCCATGTGGATTAGACTCATGCTAAAGAGCAGAACAAACTTTTAGAAGAAAATGTGGTAGGATCTCTTTATGACCCCAAAGTACTCCGAGTACGGCAGGATTTATTAAACATGATGCAAAGAGCACCAACCATAAACAAGCAGACCAATAAATATGACTTGATGAAAATGTAAACTTGCACACAACAAAGCACACCATAAAAGATAAGCCACTGGGAGAACATATTTGAAATGCAAAATATCAACAAAAGATAAGTAGCCAGAATATATAAAGAACTAAAGATACAAAGCGTGTGGGGAGGGGAAGGGAGCAATCCAACAGCAAAACATACAAAAGAGAAACAAGTCACAAAAGAAGAAAGTGAAACAGCCAAATAAACATAAAGAAATGATGCTCAAACACACTAGAAATCAAGAAAAATGTACCACTTCAAATTAGCAAAAAACTGAAAATGTGACAATACCAAAGCCTGGCAAGGGTATGGGACAATAGGAGCTCTCAGACATTGCTCCTAGGAGCTGCACTTTGTACAA
>JAPYYJ010001785.1:0-13713 GCA_028533885.1 Nasua narica | reverse complement strand
ATGCTGGGGCGGAAAACTCGAGGCTCAGAATGATGGCAGGCATTGAGATTGAAGAACAGAAATGCACGCAGCCCAGGTGAGCTTCAGGAGAACGTGGAGTGCCCAGGCAGGGGCCGTGGGAGCTGGTTACAAGCAGCACAGTTATGTGTGGCCACAGGCTGTGTGGCCAGGCGCGAGCATGGGCTCTGAAGAGAGATGAAGCTGGGTTTGAATCCCGGGTCTGCCCTTACCTGGACATGGATGTCAGCATCCTGAGCCTCTAGTTTGTGGAATGCAGATGGTGAGAGCATCTGCCTCAGAGCAAAGGCTAAATGAGACCGTGGGGCACATGACTGAATGCAACAATTCACACATGGCAGGTGACCACTAATAGTACTGTCATTATTATTTCCATCAGGAGAGAAAATATCAGACTCGATACCTAAGTGGGGCCAACGGCAGGGGCAGCATTCGGGGAATGGTCTGAAGTCAAATGGTAATGGGAGAAAGAACAAGCAAGTGGGCAGCGGCAGGAGGCTGGGGCTTGGCCATGATTTCTGAGCTCAACAGTGAACACCCAAGTCTGTACGATTATAGAAATCCAAGGAGCAGCCATTGTTGAATTGTTCCTGGTTTGGGGTTTATAGGACCAGTCTAACCTTGGCCATAGCCACAGCCAGCAACCCTTGTCATGTCTGGCTTGCAGGTGTGTTTTGTTTGGCTCCCACATGGTTTCATTTAAAAAAAAAAAAAAAGTTTACTTCATTATTTATTTATTTATTTATTTTGAAAGATTTTATTTATTTATTTTAGAGAAATAGAGCATGTGCATGCGCATATGAGTGAGTTGGGGGCGGGGCAGAGGGAGAGGGACAAGCAGACTCCGCGCCAATCACAAAGCCCAGTGTGGGGCTTGATCCCACGATCCTGAGGTCATGACCTGAGCCGAAATCAAGAGTCGAGTGCTTAACCGACTGAGCCACTCAGGTGCCCTTCAGTTATTTTTTGTTTTGTTTTGTTTTAATGAGCAATAAACATTTAGTTACTTATTTATTTATTTCGAAGATTTTATTTTTAAGTAATCTCTACACCCAACGTGGGGCTCCAACTCACAACCCCGAGATCAAGAGTCACATGCTCTACCGACTGAGCCAGGCAGATGCCCCATAAAGGAGCCATAAACATTTAAAACTTGAATTTGCCACAATTAAATCAGGTTCTACTGAGAGACCTGAAGATCTGACAAAGCTTGGGTTCACATCCCAACACAGCCACCGGGGCCAGGGTCCAAGAGTGGACATTTCCTTTAAGGAAAACACTTGCTGTCTAGAGTCCTGGAGTGACTCTTCCCCTTCATCCTCTGACTTGTTGAGCCTTGTAGACTTCAGAATCTTTGGGCTCCTCTCTAAAACAATGGTTTACTATGTTCCAACTGGGAACATTATCCTTCTTCCAACTGGATATGGTGGATCACCACCATCCATATTGGTCACTGGCACACTTTTCCACATGCACATGGCCGAGGATGAGGGCGCACATAGCCTTGCACTAAACAAAGCTAATTATTGGAAGTTTTCTTGACTTTTTCTCCAAAAATGTTCTTGGAAGTGTTAAGCTTGTCTATACTAGAATCTGACATTGGTGTCAGTTTTAGCTTGCATTTCTATCTCTGGTTTTTAACGTCTAAGGCATCTACACACCACAGCTCTCTTCGAGGTGTTTTTGCCACCTGAATGCTTCTGAGAAGCCCTTGGCCAAAAGTTCTTGTTCGAAAGAGTCAAACCTCTTCTGGACCCTGAGGGAAATGTCTTTCGCTAATCCCTCTTTCTAGTCTCCCCTCGGTGAGCCCATGAGTTGGTAAAGAGACACGTATGAAGACCTGCCTCTTCGATGAAAACAAAACAAAACAAAAGGCCATGGAAGAGTAGAGAGGGATGGTATTTGCCCCAATAGCAAAACCAACGACTTGAGGATTTCATTTACCCGAGGACCGTGTGTTTTCTCAAATATTCTGTAGTGATTATCTGGCAAAATCTCAAGACATTTCTTAACACAAGTTGTCTTTGGTCAATAAATACCAGAACTGAAATGTCCTGAGGGGGGGGGTGGAGATTTATGATCGTAGCACAACAAATATATCCATAAATCAGACGGAGAAAGCGCACAGGTAGCCGATGCAGCATTTTGCTCCCCTCCACAGAGCCCATGAGTGAGTGTGTGGGGTCCCGGCTGGCCGGGATCTGCTCAACACGTGGGGAGGAGGGCTAGCTTTCAACGACCCCATTTATCCAGCGGCAAAGGGACGAACACTTTTGACTTTGCATAGCTGAACTTTTCTCTCCAGTATACATTCACTGGGAATTCACAATTTTCTGTTGCTCTTAAGTCTTTCCCAAGACAGGCATCACAGTGAGGAAGCTGAGAGCCAGGTTGGTAACCCTACTTGACCGCTCGTCTCTGTGAGCTCGGCCATCTCTAACATGATCTGACATTTCACATCCATATCTGAGAATTGCACATAATAATACTTACCTCCCCCCAGGGCTGCTGTTTGGACTAAATGAGATGAACTATGTGCAATTAGCTTGGTGCCCTGCCAATGGAAAACACTTGATTCGGTTTTATTTTTATGGTCAATATATATAAGTTTCACTGCACAGTATAGGTCTTCTACGAATTACTCTTAGCGCTTTCAAAGGTGCTAACTTAAGGGACCATATAAATGATGCTCCAAAATAAATATTAGCTTACTCCAGACGCAAAGCCCGACTGGTCTTTGTGCGGTGTATCTAGATAATGGAGTCCAGTTCTGATAATTGGGTTTCTCTTGGCCCCAAGATCCAATGTCACCCTGAACTTCCAGTTGTTTACTCTCTGTTCCCATCTACCACGCAGCACAAGACTCTCTCAAGTCTCTTCCTCCAACTCGGACCACATTTTAAGTGTTGGAGTTTCTTTACCCTGATTCTGTGCCCTCTTCTCCTCTCTCTCTCCTCCTTCCCTCGTCCCTCTCCTCTCTCTTCTCTTTGCCTTTCCCCACTCCATGCCTTTCTGTCAGTTTGCCTTCCTAATGATCTTCAGTTCTCTGGTTTCAGTTACTATGTACATGTGCCTGTGGTCCCCAGTGACGTCCCACCCTCTCCTCTGGATTCCAGGTATCCATATCTAGAGAGAGCCTCCACGGACATTTCCGCTAAGGTGTCTCAGACTCAACATTTCCCAGACACGTTTCTTCATCCTTCTTCAGTGTTTGGGCAATTCCTTCCAGCTTTTGAAGCTGGATGCAGGCTGTATGCAGGAGGTTGATTCCGCAGCAGTGGGAGTCAGACAAGTCCTGATCCTGCGGAGCTCACACCTGGTTGGCCTTTGGAGCCCCCCTTATCCTGGTAAGTGTCACCCACAGTGTACCAGTCACCCAGGTCGAGATCTGGGAGTCGACTTGGATGCTTTCCTTTCCCTGCGTGCAAATCTCCACCTTGCCCTGTGGATTCAATTCCTAAGTACCTTTCTTGTCTGCTGCCCTCTGTTTCGACAGCCTTCCATCCTGTTTAAAACTACTGTCATCTGTCACCCAGATGCCGCGGCAGACAGCCCTTCCCTGCAACCCTGTGTTTCTCCCAACCGTCTCCCACAGAGCCGCAGGAGTAGTTCTAAGTATACAAGTCTGGTCATGTGATCCTCCAGCTTAAAATTGTTCCACACCTCCCCTGGATTTTAGGATACAACCCAACGTCTTTATATGGCTTAGAATATCCTGCCTGCTCAGACTCCTGCCTGCGCCCCCCCCATGTTTCCAGCTCATGTCTTCCTCCCTTTCTGTGCCAGACGTGCTGATATTCTTTGTACTTCTCCACTAGGCTATGATCTTCTTGGATGTCCTTTGACCTGGTCCCTAGTCCCTCTGACCTGGTCCCTATTTTCCCACTCAGACTCAGGTCACAGCTAAAATGTGACCTTCTCTGGGATGCGTCCTTGACACCACCTACCTTAGGTCTACACTCCTGCACCAACCTGGGGTTCTTCTTTGTAAGCTCTTGGTGCATGGGTGATCATTTAATCAGAATGCGGTAACGCCCTGGGCCAGTGCTTCCTTCTGGATGGCTTGGATCGCCTGCAGAGCAAGCATGTGAAAAATGCAAATTTTGGAGGTTCCACTGAATCAGAATTCTAGGAAGTGGGTTCTGTAAATTTATCTTCTTAAGGGGCTTCACCAGAGATTCATAAGCACAGTGGAGATGGAGTACTGTTGCCCACGGGATAGGGGAAGAATCTCCGCTCTTGACCCAGCCAGGAAGACAGGGCTGCCGGATGCGGCAGCGTGCGGACAGGGCAGAGGCTCTCGGGACGCCCTAGGGAGCCTCTCCCTCCTCAGGTTCTCTGCTCTTACGGCGTGGCTCAGATTTCCAGCTGTCTCATGATCACTTGACAAGCACATATTTCACAGAAAAAATGGAGAATTTTCTAGAACTGTCAGCATGAGCAGACTTCCTACTTCCTATCCCGCGGGGTCTGCCACATAGATTACTCTGCTCAGGCAGCCTTCTGACACAAGCATAAGCCTTGTGACAATAACAGCCCCGTTATCCAAAGTTATGGGGACGGAAGAGGCAAATGGACTAGGCCAATGTCTATCTATGAAATCTCACTTCTTCTCAAGGATATTTCCATCCATGACATCTCTTCTACTGTTCTTTTGAAGAGCTGCTTAGATCTTTGGTGTAGCCCAAGGATCAGCGGGTGTCAACTGGCATCTTCTGCCGATTACATGACCCTGGAGACATTTCTTCACCTCTCTGGAACTCGGATTTCTCTTGCTAGAAAAATAGCAACAACAACAAACAAGTAGGATGCTGGCCTGGAGGGCAAGTGAAATGTGTGGAAGTCTGGACACAGGGAGGCCTCCCGGGATTGTTAGTAGCCCTCCCCTGCCCCCTCTGCAAAGTGCACGTCATTCCCGGACATCCTAAATGCCAGCCCTGCTCTGACAGCGATGTCACTCCTGCTTCCACATAATACATATAAATACATATCATTGTCATTGTTGAACTCGGCAGTAGTGCTTCTTGCCTTGGTAAAGAACTCCAACAGATTTTTATCTCGTCTCACACTTTTCCCAAAATTGACATGACACCTAACTTCATTTTCCATGGAAAGAAATTTAGAGACTTAGAATTGTCAGGTTCTTTCCTATAATCAACTGGCGAGCTCTCTGGATTCAGATCTTGACTCTGCCACTTGCCGGCTGCGTGATGTGGGAACCACATTCACACCATCCCTGAAGACGTTGCTCACTTGCTTGCCAGGCCCTAGTCTAAGGATTTGATCATACCTTCCCTTCCCCTCACCTTACGATCATGATCCTTATGTTGCAGGTGAGAAGACTGAGGCAGAGTGAAGTAAGCCTGATGCCCCAAAGCCCACTGCTGGGAAATGGCCTTGGGATAGTGGAGTCAGGCCTGGGACTGCCATCATGACCACCATGGTTGAGTTTCCTAAGTCACTGTTACTTATGCTAGCAGAAATAGGGGTGATTAGAGCCAGTATCACCCCATGGGGTTAGAGTGGAAAATTAAGCAAGGCTGAGCTGAGCAGGTAAGTACCTAGCACAGCACCTGGTCATGGAAATGTGAGGATGTGTTGTTTCATGTCTGGTTAAGGTGGTACTTGGGCCTTCGTCAGATGTCTCCCTTTACCATGGTGGCTGAATGTAAATAGTGGCTTTGCTCCTGCTCGAGCAGCCTGGCAGATCCCTCTCTTATGCACTAGTCTGGCCATTGGCTTTGTCAGATGCAGTCCTGCTGGTACTGATTTGGCTCCAACTCCCACCAATGGCCATGCGCCTTTGGCTGTGGCTTCCAAGCATTGGTTAGAAAGGTGTGGAGAGGTGCCTGGGTGGCTCAGTCATTAAGCGTCTGCCTTCAGCTCAGGTCAGGACGCTGGGATCATGACCCGTGTTGGGCTCCCTGTTCAGTGGGAGGCCTGTTTCTCCCGCTCCCACTCCCCTTGCTTGTGCTCCCTCTCTCGCTGTGTGTCTCTCTCTCTGTCAAATAAATAAATAATTTTTCTTTAAAAAGAAAAGTGTGGAGGGAAGAAGATTGGTGAGAGATGGGCCTCGAGACATCCACCTGCTGTAGGTGCTTTGGAAGGAACCAGGTCCTCAAGCTGCCCTCTCTCTTGCTAGCTGTCCTTCCCTAGTCCCTACATGTTGTGGACTCTTTGTAGAGCTGGGTCTTGACTTTTCTTCTCCATCTGGCCCAGGACCTCCCCATGTCTCACCAGGATAATTTGGCAGCCTTCTGAATGGCTTTCTACATCTGGACTCTAGACCAGGAGTCAGCAAACCACAGTCAGTGACCAAATCTTGGCCCTGGGCCTATTTTTAGCTAAGAATATTTTTACACTTTTAAAGGTTTACAAAACCAACCAAACAAAGAGTAAAAATAAAGAAGAACAGGCAGCAAAACCCATAAAGCCTAAACTATTTATGATCCAGCCCTTTTCAGATCCTACTTGCTGACCCTTGCTCTAGACTACTCTTCACCTTGTAACGTAACTGTCTTTTTACCTAGCTTCATGGGCCCCACCCCCACCCAACCCAGCACACCATTTCACCACCCTGTTCAAAAATCTTTAAAACACCTTGGAGTGTAAGGAAAGCACCCCGGAGGTGATCCGAGAAAATCTGGACCCAAATCCCAATACCACTGTTGATGAGCTACATGGCCCCCTGCGCCTGTCTCCTCATCTGTGCAATGCAGATTGCTGTGGGGCCAACTTACAGGTTGTTGGGGGCCCAGCAGCTAGGAGGGGCATAAATAAACTCCAAGCTGCAGAGAGCTCTTCCAAGTACGGGATTCTTTTGTAACTCTTTTGTTCATGAGGTGGCGTTCACATCCCAGAGATCACTTTGCTCTCCCATTTTCTCCTTGACCTCATTCCTTGGAATTCTGCACCTGGCCTGCCGCCGAGCACTGCTCTGCTTTCACCCGCTGTCTTCTTGTGTCCTCTCTCATTTGAGTCCTACCCGATCATCAAGGTTCATACTCAGGTGGTGCAAAGCACATGGTGGGACATGCCTTCCTTGTGTAGTTCCGGGAATCTGTGTGAGGACGTTGGACATGGAGATTGGGAGGCAGTTGGGAGATTGGGAGGCACGGAGATTGACTTCACTCCAGGCCCACGGAGGCCATTAACCATTGCAATCTGTGAACCAGTCTTAACTGTTCTCCTCCTTTTCTTTTCTTGTTCTTTTTCTTTCCGACACTCCAACATGAAATAGTGCCTGCTGTGCCGTAAAAATATTTTGGCTGTCTCCCTCTTAAAAACTTTCTAAAAATACACAGAGGCATCTCATGTGCATACATGGCTGGCTTTGATGATTGCCTTCCAGGTGACAGAAATACAACCCAAGCGGGGGCCCCTCCTGGGGACCAGCGTGAGCGACTCCAGCTCAGGCTCTCCCAGGAGAGGCTGGTAAAGTGGCAGCAGTGCTGACACAGAGCAAAAGTTTACCCTGTCTGCCGGCCACTCGAGATCTGGCCCAACTCTAGTTTATTTGTAGAAATCGGAAGGAGGAACGTGACTTAAAGGAAAGTGGAATATGATTCATCCCCTTCTTTTGTGTTTGAAGATCTGCTGAAAGAAATAAGTTTTGAAATTTTTGCCTCTTTCAAGCACTGGGTTTCTTGTCTGAACTTGGATAAACTTTTGTTTCATGGCATCCTGGAAGATCACTGGGCGGGAAGCCAGCAAGACAAGGTTCTAATTGCCACCTGCCACTAACTTCGGACAAGTCACGGCTTGCCTCCTGACTTCAGTCTCTTTATCTAAACACGGAGATGTTTAATTAAATAACTTCTCCAACCTTTTCCAGCTATAAAGTTCCATGATCTATCAGCTACTATTTAAGACGTAAGGCAGGACTAGAAAACAAGAGAGAGCCTTTCGGCACTAACAGTTGCAACTTTGACGGATGATGGATGTGGTTCCTGTTTCACATCCTCTTCAATGCTGGGCAGGGTGCAGTGGCTTCAGCAGAAGAAAATGTGTGTTTATTTTGTGGTCCCAGTGTGTTGCATGTTTATAATATACCTTTGTGGTTGAGATCATTCCCATTATGTAGAAGGTAACACTGAGGCTACATGAGGTTGAAATTAACATTCAAACGCTTATCTATGACATGAGTCCATTCTTAAAAGGGCCCTAAGCATCCCCAAAGTAGACTTTCAATTTATTGGTCCTTTAGGTATTTCTGATGTGTGATACAAATTGTTATTTATGACACATTTTTTTAAAAGATTTTATTTATTTATTTGACAGAGAGAGAGAGATCACAAGTACGCAGATAGGCAGGCAGAGAGGGGGAAGCAGGCTCTCCACCAAGCAGAGAGCCCCATGCGGGGCTCGATCCCAGGACCCCGAGACTATGACCCGAGCTGAAGACAGGGGCCTTAACCCACTGAGCCACCCAGGTGCCCCTATGACACATTTTTAAATAAGATTTATGTATTTTTTTTTTTTTTTTTAGAGAGTGGAGGAGGAGCAGAGGGAGAGGGAGAAAGAGAATCTCAAGCAGACTCCCTGCTAAGCACAGAGCCCGACATGGGGCTCAATCCCACAGCCCTGAGATCATGACCTGAGCCAAAATCAAGAGTCAGACACTTAACCGACCGAGCCACCCAGGTGCCCTTATTTATGATATGTTGTTAAATGAGGTAAGCCTATTTTGGATTGCAGTATATCACTGCTTATGATCTGTTGATGCTTACAATTCGGTTGCTTACTTATTCTGTGCTTAATATTAGTAAAGCCTCATTCAGACTCTTGTAATTCAGTGCTTTCACAAAACCAAGACTCCTCAAGGAGCACCCAGATTCATGCATTCTTGCCCATCTTAGTTATTCTATGTAAAAAGCTTTCAGGATCAATGATTTTGGAATATGAGACGAAATGAAATGGGGTTAGAGTAGACAGTAAGACTTTACACAGTCTATCATACACAGGCAGGCATTTGGAATCTCGAGGAGGGTGCTATAATTTGCTCCCTTTCCCAACGTATCTCACCCCAGGACCCCCTTATCATTACACCAGTATCTACAGAAATCAATGCTTTTCCCACTTAATCTTGATTTCTCTCATTGGCACTGAACCTGTGGGGTTTAGCTTCAATATAAAAAAAAAAAAGAATCATGACTATTTGCTACATTTTAGACACTTTGTGGTTTCCAAAGTGTTTACCATGCTTGGTTTTAAAATAAATCTACAAAGAACTTCTCAAACTCAACACCCAAAAAACAAATTAAATCAAGCCAAAAAATGGGCAGAAAATATGAGTAGACACTTCTCCAAAGAAGGCATACAAGTGGCTAACAGACACATGAAAAAATGTTCATCATCATTAGCCATCAGGCTGAATGAAATCAATGATTTGATTCAAATCAAAACCACGTTGAGATACCACCTTACACCAGTTAGAATGGCTAAAATTAACAAGACAGGAAACAACAAGTGTTGGAGAGGATGTGGAGAAAGGGCAACCCTCTTACGCTGTTGGTGGGAATGCAAGTTGGTGCAGCCACTTCGGAAAACAGTGTGGAGATTCCTCAATAAATTAAAAATAGGGGCGCCTGGGTGGCTCAGGTGGTTGAGCGACTGCCTTCAGCTCAGGTCATGATCCTTGGGTTCCGGGATCGAGTCCCACATCGGGCTCCCAGCTCCATGGAAAGTCTGCTTCTTCCTCTAACCTTCTCTCCTCTGATGCTCTTTCTCACGTTCTCTGTCTCTCAAATAAATAAATAAAATCTTTAAAAAAAAATTAAAAATAGAGCTACCCTATGACCCTGCAATTGCACTACTGGGTATTTACCCCAAAGATACAGATGTAGTGAAAAGAAGGGGCACATGCACTCCAATGTTCATAGCAACAATGTCCACAAAGCCAAACTGTGGAAAGAGCCAAGATGCCCTTCAAAAGGTGAATGGATAAAGAAGATATGTTCCATATACACAAGGGAATATTACTCAGCCATCAGAAAGGCTGAATACCCAACTTTTGCATCAACATAGATGGAACTGGAGATCATGCTAAGTGAAATAAGTCAAGAAGAGAAAGTTAATTATCATACGGTTTCACTTATTTGTGGAACATAAGGAATAGCATGGGAGACATTAGAACGGAGGGAAAAATGAAGTGGGAGAAATCAGGGGGAGATGAATGATGAGAGACTATGGACTCCAGGACATAGACCGAGGGTTTCAGAGGGGAGGGAGGCAAGGGGATGGGGTAGCTCAGTGATGGGTGTTAAGGAGGACACGTGTTGTAATGAGAACTGGGTGTTATACACAAACAATAAATCATGCAACACTACATCAAAAACTAATGATGTACTGTATGGTGACTAATACAAAAATTATACATTTTAATAAATAAATAAAATGACCTTGAGAGATGGGATATGGTTTGGTTACTCCATTGCATTCACATGGCAATGAGAAATACAGTGCAAGATGGTGCACAGAATAATGCTGCAACCTTCCTTCACTTTTTTGAACACATCATCAAGGTGGAGAAAATATTAGTAAGGTATATTAAACACATAGTGTTGCTCTTAAATGGGAATGGAGACTCCGAATATCAAGAAAGGCGATATTTGGGGCGCCTGGGTAGCTCAGTGGGTTAAAGCCTCTGCCATCGGCTCAGGTCATGATTTCAGGGTCCTGGGATTGAGCCCCGCATCGGGCTCTCTGCTCGGCGGGGAGCCTGCTTCCCCCTCTCTCTCTGGCTGCCTCTCTGTCTACTTATGATCTCTCTTTCTCTTTCTGTCAAATAAATACATAAAATCTTTTTTTTAAAAAAAAAAGAGGGGGGCGGTATTTCCTAAGTAAAAGGCACCTGTGGTGCTTAACAGGGTCTGAGTCCTTGAAGCCCAAACGGATGCTGGTTAAAACCCAACCCCAAGCATGAGGCTGGGCCAAGGCTATTGAGTCCTAGGAAGGGTTAAAGCAGCATCTGGGAGTCTGGGGATGGCCAAGGACTGCACTTAGGCTGTGAATTTGCAGTAAGGCTACAAGTCTGCTCCCTGAGGCTCACTTCTAGAGTCTGCACTGCTTTGTGTCCATCTACCCAGAGGTGTGGCTTAGGACCTGGTCCACGGACTTCAGCAGTGGCTTCTGCCCACTGCAGGGCCTGGAGCCACCAAAGGGTAGGGCTTGTCTTCAGAGAAGCCCAACATGTGGGGTGGGATCCAGACTGATATGTGCAGAACCGTGATTAGGAGTCATGAGGATGTACCCTGGGACTTCCTAGGACCCAAAGAGGAGAAATCCCCCAGGGTGATGCCGGCCTCATAACCAAGACTCACAGAACACTGAAGGAAGATGAAGTCCATGGAGGACAAACCAGAATGCAGAGAATGGAAGACTATTCACATGATGAAAAGAAAAGATCACTAAGGAATCTAAGAAGAAATTTACAATATTTTAATATCCAAAAAGAAATAAAAGAGGGAGAATAGCCAGGAGAGAAGGAAAGATGGCTGTAGGGGAAAGGAAAGTTTGAAACATTAGCAAGGAGTTAGAAAAAACAATGATCAATCCCACATATAAAAATAAATTCTTTTGAAAATAAAGTACTTTATAGGATGGGGATTATGGAGTGTACTTATGATGAGCACTGGGTGATTAGAATAAAAAGTTAAAAAAGAAAAGAAAAGAAAGTACCTTCAAAGATATTCTTGACATAGGAACCCTCAAAGACTATAGCAGTGCAAAGAGAGAACTATCTGGAAATGCTGAGACCCATCCAGAAACCACAACATACAGGGTTCTCGAAGAGAATGGACAGAGAAGACGTCAGGACATGTTTAAGGAATATTTGAAGATGTGCTGTATGGACATTCTAAAAACTGGCTGATGTCATCTAGGAAAAAACCTCCAAACATAACACATACAAAGGAGATTCCCACAATATACCAGAGGAAATTAAAAAAAAATCCTGCAATGAAACAAAAATTACGTTGATATCAGATTTCTCATCAGCAGTACCAGGAGCCAGAAGGATAATTAAGCAATATACTGGAAGAGAAAATAGATTTCTGTCATGAATTTCTTATTCTTCCCAAGTTGTTTTTAAGAAGGAAGATAATGTAAAATAAAGAAATTTAAGACACATACAAACCAGGAAGTTGACTGCAGCATCCCCCTGAAGGAACAGGAAATTCTAGAATGAGGTCCACATATTACTGCTCGTGGACCAGATCCAGGTCACCGCCTAGTTTTGTGGGGTCTGTTGGCCCAGAATGGATTTTATGCTTTTAAGTGATTGAAAAGAAATAAAAGAAGAAGAAAATTTTCTGACACATGAAAATGATATGAAATTCAAATTTCGGTGCTCAAACATACTTTGCTCATAAATAAAGTTTTATTGGAACACGATCAAACCTATTTGCTACATAGTGTCTAGGGCTGCTTTCAAGACACAAGGACAGAGCTGAGTTGTTGTGACAGAGACCACGGGGTCCACAAAGCCTAAACTGTTTAGGATCTGGGCCATTACAACAATGTTTGCCAACCAAAAGGAGGCACGGTAGCAAGAAGAAACATGAACCCGGATAAACGGAGTTGGATGTAAGAGATGAAAGCAAACCACACAATCAACAAATATTTTGAGGATTCTAAATAAATCATGACATAGTAATTATTATTTAAAAAAATTAAAATCTGTGGAAACAAACTGCAACTACATTTCCAACAACAATGTCACAGAGTAGAGAGTTTTTGGAAGGAAGTAAAAGTTCTGTACAGGTTGTCTTGCTTAGGAAAACAGGTACTAATGATGTTTATGTCTTTTATTGAACAGATCTCTAAATACGAAGGTTGCATTTTTTTGAGACATTAAAAAATAAAGGAAATTATGTTTTGCAAATTAGTAGATGTGAAGTGAAAGGATTAAAAGAAACTTCAATCATCTAACAGAAGGAGAGGAAGGAAAAAATAAGAAAGCAAGAAGTATCGTAAGTAGAAAACATGAAATAAGAAGGCAGAAATAAGTCCAACACTGGAACAATTCCAGCATAAAACAAGTTGAACTCACCTAAAATGGACCTACGAAAATAGGAAGAAATGCTGTCCAGGAGAGAGCAGAACAAATGACTCCAAGGATTGAGAACAGGTGGAAAAAGACTGCACGCAAAGCCCTCACCTAAAGAAAGCAGGTGGTCAATGCTAATCTCAGAAAGAGGGAACAGTCCTGACTTGGGTGCTCGATTGGGAGGTCCCGACCTGAGCTCAGCTCACAGACAACGTGAGTGCTTCATCATGATGCATGGGGGCAAACTGATGTCCCTTGAAATTCTACTTTGTCCTTCGCAGGATAAAGATTGCCCCAGCTGGAATTTTTAGACACAAGTCTTCCTTGGTCATTTGTGAACAAGGACAGATCCAAGATAGAAGGCCAGAGGTGGTCCAGGAATGAAGCATCCATGGAAAGGGACGGTGTGGGACGGTGGTGGGTGCTGACCGCCTCGGGGTCCCACCTCTGCTCCATCCAGGTCCGGTGCCTGACTCCAGGCTCCGTCTTTCTTCATTCTGAAGTGCAAGTTCCTTGCTTCTTGGTTAGCCTTCTGGTTTCTAATTGTACTGTGACCCTGGTTTGCATGATGTTTATCTTGGGAGGAGGGAGGAGCCTTAGACTGAATACATTTTTGTAACATCCATTCCCTGTGTGTTGGTGTACCC
>JAPYYJ010001784.1:0-13715 GCA_028533885.1 Nasua narica | reverse complement strand
CACGACACACGACAGCAGAGAAGACTGTCGCCCCGAACAACTCCTCAGTCTCATATTTATTAGAAAGTAGAGAACAACTAACAAGAAGCCCAAGTAGATTATACATCGACCATGAGGCTTGTAGATAAGAAGAAAGGCCAAACATATCTAAGCAGTATAAAGTTTATAACTGGGCAGCACATTCAAAGGGATCATCCAATCAGCCACAGGTGCTCTCCGGGGACGGAGATAACGGAGCTTCCGCCCTGGGGGGGCCGGGCGTTCCCAGCTGCTCGGCTTCAAGGACGGATCTCGTCCTCTCCCCCAGAGGCCTGTTGCCAGCGTATGTTTTTCTTAAGACTGTATCTAAGCGTGCTTGCCAGGCTGGTACAATCTCTCATAGGTTATATTTTGAGCAGTACATTGTTTTGAGGGACGGTTACAGTCAGTTGATGTGACATAGTCCTGGGAGTGCTAGCCGGTCATATGCACGTGTCCCACCCACACTCAAGGGAAGGGGGGGTTATAGGAAAGTGTGGGTCATTGGGGGTCATCTTAGAATTCTGCCTGCCATAAAAAGTAAATATTAGGGGCATCTGGGTGGCTCAGTCGTTAGGCATCTGCCCTTGGCTCAGCTCGTGTTCCCAGGGTCCTGGGATCCAGCCCCATGTCGGGCTCCCTGCTCAGCGGGAAGCCTGCTTCTCCCTGTCCCTCTGCTCGCTCTCTCAGATAAATGAAATCTTTAAAAACCAAAACAAAACAGTATCTTAAATGAGGAAGCTTACTCTTCCCTCCTGTAACCGCCCCTTTCAGGCAGCTCTACGGAACGATCCCAGGCCCCTTCCCTATTGTTGCTCCTTCCTCCTTCCTCGCTCCCATGGACTCCTTCCCTGGCTCCTCTCAGGACGGCACACCGTCAGAGTCCACATTCCAGACAGCAGGATGGCCGGCATCCCCTCCCTTAAGGGTGCAATCAAAAAACTGTACACCTCACTTTTGCTCGCATCCTACTGTCCAAGCTTAGTCATGTGGCCACGCCTAGTGGCAGAGGAGGCTGGGAAATGTAGTCTTCTGCTGGGGACTCGCAGGAAGTCCGGGAGGATAGATACTGAGGGACACCTCGGGGTCTCTGCCGCAGCAGGGATGGCCAAGTCTTCGTCTTCACTTTGCAGCTGGAGACACCAAGCTCAGAGTGCTGATGTCACCAGAAGGTGCTGGATAATTAAAAGGTGGAGAGGGGGGAAAGGGAACCTCTTTGTTCCATACCCCAAGACCAGGGACTTTCACCAGCTCGGAAGAGCCAGATCTCATCCTGGTGCAGGAAGAGGCAGGTGGAGATAAATGAAGGTGGGGAAATGCATAAATTTGATGGACAAGGGCTGGGAGGGTGTCTGGCTGCAGGGTTGTGGGCGGCGGGAGAATGTTATGAATTTACGGACGCGCCAGTCCTGAACGCTGCCTTCCTCTCTCGCTCGTGCCTGGGCCACACAGTGTGCTGGGCAACGCGGGGCTCCGCAGAGACAGACAGACTGCCCCGGCTTCTCTGGGCAGGACCTCCGCGCCGGCAAGCAGGTGCGCCCTGAGAGATTTAAGGTGCACAGAGCTGCTGTGTCAGGAAAGAACTCTTTGGAGATTTTCACGTATTTAACTTGCGGACTCTTTTCAACAGCCCTGGGATGTCAGTGCTACTACGTCCCCCGTTTCACCGACGGAGCGACTGAGGCACAGGGAAGTGAAGTTCCGTGCCAGAGCTAGGAAGCAGCAAAACTGGGATTCGCATCCAGGTAGGGATTTGGCTCCGGGGTCTGTGCTCTTAACCAGCTCCCCCCCCCAGCAACCCCTCCCCAGGAGGACGACGTACTCACCCTGGCTGCGGGGAGTTTGAAGTGTTTGTGAATGGACAGCTGGTCCAGTCCAAGAAGGGGATTCTTAAAGGGTTTTTTTGTTTTTGTTTATTAATCTGACAGAGAGCACAAGCAGGGGGAGCGGCAGGGAGAGGGAGAAGCAGGCTCCCCGCTGAGCTGGGAGCCCGACTCTGGGATCATGACCTGAGCCAAAGGCAGACACTTAACCCACTGAGCCATCCAGGTGCCCCTGAAGAAGGGGATTCTGATATCGAGAGAGGGTGGTGCTAGGATCCGGTGCGGGGGGTGGGGGGAGGCACCTACATGTCCCTGCTGTTTCCCCTCTATGCCCAGAAAGGCGAGGGCTTTGGGGAGGAGGCCAGGCTGCCGAAAACTGTGAGCATTACCAGTGGAGAGATCAGGAAGGCAGCGGGCAAGGAGGAAGCTGGAGCGGAGGAAGGTTGGGGGAGCTGGGAGGGGCGGGGGGGGGGAGGGGGGCACTGGCCTGGCCTCGCAGCAGAGACGGGGCGGGGGCGGGGGGGGGCGCTTCCAGGAAAGTTTGCCTTCCCCAGCTGGCATGTCCTTCCTTATCCAACCCTCCTCCGCCAGGGCCACAGACAAAGTGGGTAGAGAGGCAACCGTGAAACGTGTGCGAGCCCCAAAGCCAACCCTTCTTTTCATGGCAGAAAAGAAACAGAGAAACGCTGGTCCCTGCAGACATCACTGGGCAGCCAGCCAACTCCAGCCCCTCCTGCCAGTCCATGGGAAGAACCACTGACTTGTCCCGTTGTGTGTGCCACTGGTGGCGTGGGTCGCCGTTCCCCGCAGAGCCCACCACCCCGAATGCAACCCACTTGTTCTGTGCCAGGCCTTGAGAAGCCCAGGATTAAACAGCCTTAGGACGCCCATTTTACAGAGGAGCCATCTGCGGCTCCCAGGGGGAGGGTCCCTTATTGGAGGGCACAGCAAAGGTCTGACTCCCACACCCTGCAGGGACCTCTTGGCTCCTGCCCAGGGACCCCCATGGCACCAGGTGCAGAGTAGGGGGCCCATGGATGTCCCATGAATCCACACACGGCCCTCCCCCCAGGTCACCGAGACCCCTCCCGACACGGGGATTCTAGGGTCTAGGAGGTGAGGCTAGGACCAGGTGAGAACCAGGAGCAAACCTGGGGAGCCACAGGCTGAGGCTTCTCTTCAGAGCTGCCCTTCCTTCCCCCCACCCCCCATCTCCCAGACCCTCGGCGATGCCAGGACCCCGGGAGCAGGCAACTGCCACAGACCTCGGGAGACGATGGGCCAACATTAGACGCCATCAGACCAGAACACAGGGAGGCAGACTATGTATTTCCCTGTTCCCCTCCCCAACCCGCCCCAGCCCCAGCCTCCATCAGGAAAGGACCTGACTTGGCAACATTTCAGCCCTTCCCGGCATCCTGCTGAGGCTCCTGAAATAGAGAAAGAGAGAAAATTTTCTAAAATACAATAAATAGTTATTTGAAATAACTATATTTTTTAAAATAGCATTTATATTAGGGTTTACTAGGTGTCAGGCACCATCTTAAGGCTCCCCCCCTGAGACTCCCTGCCATTTCTCAAACACACCAGACACATTCCTACCACAGGCCCTTTGCACTTGCTGCTCCCACTGCCTGGAATACTTTCCCCCAGATATTCACGTATCCACATGGTTCAATCCCTTACTTCTTCCAAGTGTTTTGAGATTTAAAAAAAAAATTTTTTTTGAGAGAGAGAGGGAAAGATAGCGAGAGAGAGCACAACGTGTGGGAGGGGGAGAGGGAGAAACAGGTTCCCCACTGAGTAGGGAGCCCACATGGGGCTCCATCCCAAGACCCCAGTATCACAACCTGAGCCAGAAGCAGACCTTCAACGGACTGAGCCACCAAGGCGCCCCTCAGTTTAAATACCATCTTCCCAATAAGGTCTCCCCCCCACCACCACTCAATTCAGAATCACAAAAGACTCCCAGCACTTCCCCATTCCTTTCCTGCTTTGTTCTCTTTTCACCACTTATTTTAATCTTTTGTTTGTCTTGTGTCTTGCTCGTTGGCCCCAACACTCGAACACCGTCCTCACTGGGACAGGGGTTCATATCTGTTTTGTTCACTGTCCTACCATTCCCAGGACCTAGAACAATATCCAGCATTTGGTAGCTACTCAGCAAATATTTGTTGAATAAAATGAAATCCAAGGAGGTAAAGGCTAGCATAGTTTCTGGCTTACAGAAGAGGAAACAGAGGCAGAGAGAGGTGCAGGTATTTGCCTTACGTCACACAGCCAGTAGACAGCGGAGCTGGGATTCAAAGCCAGACGACACTGACTTAACCATCATCCATCCTCCAGATCTGTAATGTAGCTGGTTGTCCTGGTCCACCCAGCACTCCCCCGCCTTATCCCTCCTCCCCATGTAGTTTAGGGGGACCAACTCCATCCCCCAGTCTGGGAATGGCCACGTGACTCAAGACTGGCCAGAGAGCGCACTATGTTCCCTTGGGTCTCAGCGATTGATTCTGGAATGAACATGTGACCTAATCCAGGCTAATGGGAACTTTCGTCAGGATTTACGCCACCAAGAGGGGGATGCTGTCTGAGAATAAAGTTAGCCCAGGAAAAAAGCCCAACGGAGTAAGGGAGAGTCAGGTTCCCAAGGACAGTGTGTTGGTGCCTGGATCCAGCCAGGCCTGAAGCTCACTAGCCTCTAGACTTTTATTCTCATGAGCCAATTTTTGTTCTTAAGCCAATCTGAACCAGGCTCTCTGTTGCAATAAGAACAGTCACGACTTATTCCAGTAACAGCAGCTGTCACTTACTGAATGAGGGTTCTGATAGGCCTTTAATTCACAGTGCCTCGCATCACCTGCTTCAGCTTTGTGTGGCTGGTGGATCCAGGATGGAACCTAAGTCTCTGGGACTCCGGAAGCTGCCTGCATAACCACCATGCGTACTGGCAAGTGTGAGAAACAGACCTCTCACCTGCTCCCCTGCCCCACCCCGCACGGCTGCTGGAAAACAGACCTACTCAGAGCCTGGCACATAGGGGGGATTCCAGAAATCCTGTTTGTAATTTTTTTAAAAACAGCTAATATACCCTGTGAACACTGTCTGAATCCTGATTCCCAAACCATCTCTAAAATGATATTTTTGAGATACTGGAATAGTATTTAGATGCTCTTAACACGTTAGAGCAAACAAAAACTAACATTTTTGTTGTGGGCGTGTGTGCCCGGCTGACTCAGTTGATAGAGTATGTGACCCTTGATCTCAGAGTCGAGAGTTCTAGCCCCATGTTGTTCATGGAGCCTACTTAAAAATACATAAAATAGGGGCGCCTGGGTGGCTCCAGCCATTAAGCAGCTGCCTTTGGCTCAGGTCATGATCTCCTCAGGGTCCTGGGATTGAGCCCCATGTCGGACTCCCTGCTCAGTGGGGAGCCTGCTTCTCCCTGTCCCCCTTCTCCCCCTCGCTTGTTCTCTCTTGTTATCGGTCTCTCTCAAAAAAAAAAAAAAAAAAAAATCTCTGGAAAAAAAAAAAAAGCAAGCCGATCAGCAGTGGCCTGGGACAGGGAAGAGAGCAGGAGAAATTACTGATCGTCCCCGAGGAAATGTTGGGGGTGACAGGTACGCTCATATGTCAAAACTCATTAACTCATATGCTTTAAATATGTACTATCTCCTACACATCACTTACATCCCAAAAACGTGACAACTTTTTGTAACAAAGATACACAACAGATTAAAAGTATTAAATCAGTAGCAGCTTGCAAATGTGTATATATAGTAAGTGGTTTTAAAAATGCATTATCTGGGGGCGCCTGGGTGGCTCAGTGGGTTAAAGCCTCTGCCTTCAGCTCAGGTCATGATCCCAGGATCCTGGGATCAAGCCCCACATCGGGCTCCCTGCTCGGTGGGAAACCTGTTTCTCCTTCCCCAACTCCCCTGCTTGTGTTCCCTCTCTCACTGTGTCTCTCTCCGTCAAATAAATAAAAAATAAAATCTTAAAAAATAAAAAATAAAAATGCAGTATCTGGGGGAGAAAAAAAAAGTCCAGTATTCGGGGCGCCCGGCTAGTTCACCCAGAAGAGCATGTAACTCTTGATCTCAGGGTTGTGAGTTCGAGCCCCACGTTGGGTATAGAGATTATGTAAATAAATTTTAAAAATGAATAAAAAATAAAAATCCGGTATCAGTGGCAAATAAATAAAATCCAGTATTGGTGGCAAATAAATTATTGTGCATATGCTCTAATACCTTAAAATAATGTTACCAATGGCACTTTCTGCACTGGTGAATTCTGTACCCTCTATCCGTGCCATCCAGTCCGGTAGCCACATGTGGCTATAGAGCACTTGAAATGTGGCCAGTGTGACTAATAACTGAGGTGTTTTCGTTTAAGATTATTTATTTCTGTATTTGTCAAAGAGAGAGCGCGCACGCTCGAGAGAGCAGGGGGAGCAGGAGAGGGGAAAGCAGGCTCCCCGCTCAGCAAGGAGCCTGACGCGGGACTCGATCCCTAGACCCTGGGATCACGACCTGAGCCGAAGGCAGATGCTTAACTGACGGAGCCACCGAGGTGTCCCCAAAAGTGAGTTTTTATTGTATTTCATTTTAATTAACTTAATTGTAAATTGCAAAGCGTCGGGCTGCTATTGGATAGTACGGCTTTACCGCTAGAAGCGAAGGGAGGGAGGGAGGGAGGGAGCAACCTTAAGTTCTTTTGAAAAAAAAAAATTTAGCTGACTTCCACTGAGCCCTTCTCTGAGCCATGTAAATTTATCATGTTAAACGAGGCATCTCATGGAAGCATCCCAACAAACCCATTTTACAGAGGATGAAACTGAGGTTCAGAAAAGGGTGTCGCTGACTTGCCCTGATCTAAACAGGGAGGACAGGCTGAGCTAGGCCCGCGGCTAGAGCGCGCCTCTGACTCCAAGACAGTGCCCTGCCCCCGCCCCCGCCTCGCCTCACCTCCAGCCAGTCGCCTGCTACCTTTTGCTGATCTCCTCCTCGATAATGCTCATAATTGTCTGCAGCCTGGCCTCATCCACAAAGCCATCGCCTTTCTGGGCACAGAGGAGAAAGAACACGGACACGTAGGCCTCCCGCCCGTGGGGATCCCAGGACCACTGCCCTCCCTCCCTATCTGGGACCCTTGCTCAGAATCACCTTCTTTGAATGGACCAGTTTTCCATCCACAAACACTTCAAACTCCCCCGTAGCCTGGGCAGCTCTTTCCTCCTGCTGGAGAGGGAATGTTGGGGGTTGGGGGAAGGTGAGAGCTCTCCTCCAGGCCCCTGGGGTCTCAGAGCCCTGACCGCCTCCCTCCGACAGGCCACTCACAAAGAGGAGACGATTTGGAAATTGCTGCTCCAGACTCTTTCTCAGTAGAATGAACTGCAGAGAGGAGATGGGATCATGGAGTCACAGGTCTTGGTGGGAAGGGAAACAGGACCTCCTTCCAGACTTCGTGTCCTACACTCCCCCCACCTCCAAAGTCAAAACTACTTACCCGAAGGCCATAGCTTCAGAGGCCGCTGGAGGGAGGGCAGAGAGAGATGGAGGGAAGACACTGCATCAGTATCTCCTCGAGCCCAGAGGGAGCCTGGGAACAGTCTGATCCCATCCCTCCCCTGCTTGGAACCCTCCCATAGTAGCAGCTCACTCAGGGCAAAAACCCAGTCCTGTGCATGGTCCACAAGCCCCCACTGGATCTGCCCCCATCACCTCTCTGCCCCATCTCCTCCTCCACTCTCCCCCTAGCCCACTTTGCTCCAGCCACAGGGACCTCGGAGCTCCTCCTCCGATACTCCAGGCATGCCTGCCTCAGGGCCTTTGCACTACCTGTTCTCTCTGCAGAGCCCTGGTATCCACACAGCTCCTTCTTTCCCCTCCTTCAGGTCTTTGCTCATACATCACCTTCTCAGGAAGGCCATCCTGGCCACCCCAGCTAAAATTGTGACACCCCCCCTTGCCTTCTGCCATTAGCACTGATCACCTAAGATGCTAGATAATTACTGTGTGTCATACTTATTGTCCATTCCCACCCTCTCTGCACAAGGATTTGAGTGCCACAAGGACAAGGATTTTTTTTTTTTTTGAGAGAGCAAGCAAGAGAAAAAGGACGAACATGGGGAGCGGCAGAGGGAGAGCGCGAGAGAAGCAGACTCCCAGCCCAGCAGGGAGCCTGATGTGGGGCTCCATCCCAGGACCCTGGGATCGTGACCTGAGCGGAAGGAGACACTTAACGGATTGAGCCACCCAGGCGCCCCAACGATCTCGGTCTTACTCACTGCTGTGTCCCTAGCGCCAACGACAGGGCCTGGCACAAGGTAAGTGCTTAATGAATGAATTAGTGAATTAATGAATCCATGGAGTCAGAGAATTCCCGTTCTTTCTCTGACGGGAAAGGAGAAGGTCAGGTGTGCCTGGGATCGAGCCCCACATCAGGCTCCTTACTCAGTGGGGGAACCTGCTTCTCCCCGTGCTTGTGCTCTCTGTCAAATAAAATCTTTTTTAAAAGCGCGGGGAGAAGGGCAGAGAGGGGGGAGATGAGGAAACAGGAGAAAGACACACAGCATGGGGAAAGGAAGAGGCACTGAGTTGTGGGGAGAGACTACCTGGGCACACAGAAACAGGGTGGAGGAGGGAAGGGAGGGGGAAGAGTGAGACTGGGAGAGATAAGGGGCAGAGAACATTCTAAAGCAGGAGAGGGGCACAGGGGATTGAGGGGAAAGACCAAGCCCCCTGCCTGGGAAGGTCACTGCTGCCATTGCTGACCCAGAGACTCAGCTCTGGGACCACCCAAGAGAACAAAAGGCAACTTCCTTCAACCTTTACCCCTGGGTTCCTCCTCCCCCTTGCTACCTAGATCCCCTCCCCACGCCCCAGCTCTTCGCTTAGAGGCCATCTTCTCCTCATTGGGGAAAGGCCATCCCTGACAGTCTGAAATTCCCCCACCCTGAGTCCTCCCCGCTCGGCCTGGGGAGAAAAGAGCTGCTCGGGTTAGCGCTCCATCCCTGGCACTGGCCCAGCCCACGGCGGGCAGCACACTCCAAAATGAATATATGAATGAGGGTGAGCGGGTGCAGCTCAGAGCAGGGGTGTGACCCCACAGATCTCTAGCCCCCGAGAGAATGACAGGTAGAGCCAAGTTTCCAAACTGGGACTCGAGACTCCCTCCCTTGCCCCTCCTAGCAAACCCCCAGAGCCCCAGAGCATCACCCCTCTGGCCTTCCCCGCCGGGAGGCAGGCTAGTGCGCGGGGCCGCCCCTCACCAGTAGATCACTCGAATCAGGATCTTGTCCACCGGCAAGGTCTCGCCGGTGGGGGCGAAAGCGTGGGTGGACACGGGGATCGCGCCGGGCCCCAGACCAGACTCGGGAGTGGAATCTGTCAGCTTTGTGGCCGAGGAGTCTGCCTTCAAGGTGGAGCCAAGGGTGAGCCTCAGGAAGTCAGTGGCGGATGGAGTGTGGACAAGAACGGACTCTCGGTTGGACCCGAATCCACTGGTGAAGGATGAGAATTGCTTCACACTCGGCGTGGGTGAAACACCCTTGTCGGGCGACAAAGCAGGCTCCAAAGTGGGCTCCGAGGCGGGTTCCGGGGGCTGATCCAAAGGTAGGACCGAGTCCGGCATCTCGACCCCGACCTGGGATGAAACTGGGGTTGGGGCGGGGGCTGGAGGCGGGGTCCAGATTGGAGTAGACATCCGGGCGGGAATAGGGGTCTGGACCCGGGTGGGCATCAGAGCCGGAGTTGGGATCGGGACGGGGGTCCGGGCGGAGGTTGGGGTCGGTACAGGAGTTGGGGTTCGGGCCGGGGTCGGCATCTGGAATGGATTCAGGGGCCGGGCCGGGGTCTGGGCAGGAATCGGGGACCAGGCCGAGACCTGGGTCTGGGCGGGAGTGGGGGACCAGGCCGAGACCTGGGTCTGGATGGGAGCAGGGGTTCGGGCGGGTGTCTGGACGGGAGTGGGGGCCCAGGCCTGGGTCTGGATGGGAGTCGGGGTCCGGGCCGAGGCCGGGGTCTGGATGGGAGTCGGAGTCCGGGCCGAGGCCGGGGTCTGGACGGGAGCCGGGGCCCGGGCCCGGGCGGGGACGGGAGCCGGGGCCCAGGCCCGGGCGGGGACGGGAGCCGGGGCCCAGAGCCGGGCCGGGCGGGGAGCCGGGGCCCAGAGCCGGGCCGGGCGGGGAGCCGGGGCCCAGAGTCGGGCCGGGCGGGGAGCCGGGGCCCAGGCCCGGGCGGGGACGGGAGCCGGGGCCCAGGCCCGGGCGGGAACCGGAGCGGGGGCCCAGGCCCGGGCGGGGACCGGAGCCGGGGCCCAGGCCCGGGCGGGGACCGGAGCCGGGGCCCGGGCCGGGGCGGGGGTGGGGACCGGGGTCGGGGTCCAGGCCCGGGCGGGGACTGGAGCCGGGGTCCGGCCGGGGGTCGGCATCTGGATGGGACTTGGTGTCCGGGCCGAAGTCAAGGCCCAGGCAGGAGTTGGGGTCCTGACTGGGGTCGAAGCCCGGGCCGGGGAGAGGGTTGGGGCCCTCGCCTGGTTGTTCATGATGGGGGTAGGGGGCCCCGGGGTAACAGGGTGGGTGGGGGAGGGGGATTGGGCTCCAGCTGGGGCCTCCTTCCTTGGGCAGGGAGAGCCTCACCCACACCAGGATTCTAACATGGGAGACGACCACAAGGGGGCGCTGTGACATCATGTTCCACCCGGTAAGCAGGTTCTATTGCTCCAGGCCAGGGACCAGGTGGGAGGGACTTCTGGATCTCACCTAGAAATTGCCACCCCTAAAGCCCACCTCCAAGGTAAGGAACACAGTGTTCTCACTGTCACTAAACATTCATCCATTTGGTACCTGTTTCCTGAGTGCCTGCTGTGTGCGCATCCCTGTGCGTGATTCCGAGGTCAGAGCCCTGGTCAGGAAAGCCCTGGTGCGGGGGTCAGGTGCCCTGTGCAGTGGGGGAAACACACCCGCTGCCAAACAAGGACAGCCCAGGATGGCCGGGGCTGAAGGAGGGGTCAGAGAGAGGGTGAAGGAGGCCCAGGAAGCTGCAGGATCCCCAAAGGTGCTAGAATCAGCCTGGGGCAGAGAGGGCTCTCTGAATGGGGTAACTGGGCGATCTGGAGAAAAACCACCATGATGGCAAAAATAACCGAGTTTACAATTACACAGTGCTAAGTGCTACCCCAGCTAGTAAGTGACCCAGCCGGGATTCACATGGAAACTGTCAGCCTCCGGCGTCCTGGCCTTTAGGGACTCCAGGCTGGTTCGCTGCTAAATCCCCAGGTCCTGGAACTGGGCCTGCCTTGTTTGCAGGAGGTGCTTCCTAAATATTTTTTATTCTGAAACAGTGTAACGCTCATAGGAAACTGGGAAAATAGTACAGAGCGCATCCTTTGTCATTTCCACCCCGCTTTCCCAGTGACAGCCTCAGAGGTAACCACAGCCCATTGTCAGGGCCAGGACTCTGACGCTGGTCCGAGACCATTAGGTCAGTTGCACACCTTATTTTGAATCATGCAAGGGTTTTTTTTTGTTGTTTATTTTTAAGGTTTCTGTGAGAGAGAGCATGAGCTGGGGGGGGGGGGAGGCGGGGAACAGAGGCAGGGGGAGAGGCAGACTCCCCACTGTGTGGGGAGCACAATATGGGGATCAATTCCAGGACCCTGGGATCATGACCTGAGCCCAAGGGTGACGCTTAACGGAAATAGATGCCCAGGGGCCCCCATGGGAGGGTTTGAAAGGGAGGAGAGTTAGGAGCACCGGGGCAGCTCCATCAATTGACTGGCCAACTCCTGATTTCAGCTTGGGTCATGACCTTGGGGTCCTGGGATGGAGCCCTAGGTCAGGCTCCTCGGTGGGGAGTCTCCTCGAGGATTCTCCCTCTCCCTGTGCCCTTCCCCTCCGTCCACTCATGTGCACGCTTTCTCTCTCAAATCTTAAAAAAAAAAAAAAAAAGTTATGACCTACTGTACTTTGCAAACACTGAGCCCTTCTTGTGTGAAACCTTTGGCCTGGGTCTCAGAAACTATGAAGATCATGGGACACCGAATTTTCTATGTGATGCTAAGCAAGTTTCTACCCTTCTGGGCTTCCATTTGCCTTTTTGGGCTTTCCTCTTACATCATCATATTGAGAACTAACACTCATTGAGCATCGATTAACTGCCAGCCTCTGATATTAAATGCTTTGTACATGTTTAAAACATTTCGTGGGCGCCTGGGAGGCTCAGTTGGTTAAGCGTCTACCTTTGGCTCAGGTCATGATCTCAGAGTCCTGGGATCGAGTCCTGCATCGGGCTCCCTGCTTCTTCCTCTCACTCTCCCTTTGCACGTGTTCTCTCAACTAGAATCTTATAAAAAATAAAAAATAGGGCACCTGGGTGGCTCAGTCATTAAGCATCTGCCTTCGGCTCAGGTCCTGATCCTGGGGTCCTGGGATCAAGTCCCACATCAGGCTCCCTGCTCAGCGGGAAGCCTGCTTCTCCCTCTCCCACTCCCCATGTTTGTGTTCCCTCTCTTGCTGTCTTTCTCTGTCAAATACATAAAATCTTTTTAAAAATAAATATACATTTCTCCGAGGCCCAGTATGGGACCCAACGCAGGGCTTGAGCTCACCACCCAGAGATCAAGAGTTGGATGTTCAACTGACCGCCACCCAGGTGCCCCTGCAACAGCCACTGTGAAGGCTGTGTGTGTTCATCCCAACATCTGGTCACTCCTCGGCAGTTTCTGTCGCCTCCCGCCCCCGCTAGTACCCAAGTCTTGTTTTTGTTTCTTCACCTCACTCCTGTTTTTTTTGTGGGTACCTGGACAATTCAGATAGCAACTGTGGCAACTCTGGGTGCTGGTCCCTGCCCTGGGACTTATTTCTGTTTAGTGACTGGCTAGATGATTTGTTCAATCTATCCCCCTCCTTCCTCCAGCAAGTGCAGAGCCAGGGAAGGGAGTGCAGAGCCTTAGATATGCCCTGTCATCCTGGGCAGCTGGGCTCCACCAATCGCCAGCTGCTTGCTCCGTTGTTCTGTTTTCAACACTTCGTGGGCATAAACTCTTTCAGATACTGATCCAATCAAATTAGGGATCCTCGGAAGGGTTACCACCCAAGGCAGGTTCTTGCCAGCCCTTTCCCTGGCTCTCTGGCAAACGCAAGGATCCATCTACCTCCCTCCATCTATGCCTTACGCCACGACCTCTGCTGTTTCTGAGGCACCATTAGCCTTGAACTTCACAGTCTGTCCCAAAGAAAGTCAGAATCTTTGGGGACAGATTTGGAGCTCTCTGTTCTGCAGCCTGCTTCTCCCACAGACAGAATCTCTGAGCCATAGCTCTGATACTGGCGTGGGGACAATGGCTGGCTTCACTCAGAGGGACCCTACTTTAGGAGCGGAGTCCTCAGTGGGGTGAGGAAGCAGCCCCAGGGCTTCTAGCTTGCCCTCCTGATGTGAAACTCCTGCCCAGGAGCCAAGGAGGGACAACCCAGGCCCCAGTATCGTCAGCCATAGCACATCTAACACAGAGCTCCACGAGTAGGGGCTGGGCAGAGGAAGGCAGCCCCCACCTCTCGGCTGTGCTCCCCCAGAACTTGGCTTCAGCAACAGGTAGCTGGGAGCAGGATGAGAAAGGCTGACACTCTGCCCCTCCCTGGGAGGAAACCCCTACCAACTGGGAGTTGGGAGCAGAGAGGGAGCCGAGTCAGAAATGGAAGGGGGAGAAGAGCAAGATGGCAGAGTAGGAGACTGAGATATCATCAGGTCCCAGGAGTTCAGCTCGATAGTTATCAGACCGTTCTGAACACCCACAAACTCCACAGGAGATCAAAGAGAAGAGCAGCAATTCTAGGAACAGAAAAGCGACCGCTTTCTGGAAGGTAGGACGTGC
>JAPYYJ010001783.1:0-13718 GCA_028533885.1 Nasua narica | reverse complement strand
AGTAAAGTAATATAAGTCATGGATATCTGAACACGGAGATATGTACACAGAGAACAGGTGAACACTAAGGCAGAGATTGAAGTGATGGCTCTAGAGAGAGAGAAAAAAAGAAAAAAGAACATTTCCTAACTATTTTGTGAGTCCCAAAACCTTGAAAAAGTATGACAAAACAAGAAAAAATGAAATCAAACCTCTCATTAACATAGGGGCCAAATTAACAAATAAAACATTATTTAAAAATTATCCAGCAAGAATACAGATGATTTGTATTTAATCTATTAATGGAATAGAAAGAAAAACTATGTGATTCTGTAGTGAATTTGAAAAGAAAAGATGAATTCCCGTAATATTCATGTTAATTTGGTATACTGGGCAGAAAACTCCCTCATCAAAAACTATGATTAATGTTAAAATGATGAAAAGATTCTCTCTAGGTCTGCGCTCAGGATGATGATACCTACCATCACAATTTATGTAGCTTAGTGTCAGAGACCTTAAGAAATACAAGAAGGCAAGAAGAGTAAGACTGTAGCAATGTGAAGGAATCAAAACAATGCAAATTATTTACAGATGACATGCATTAGATAAAATAATCGATGTGAGAGATTATTAGTGATTAGTATTTTAAGCAAGATAACTGGATATAAAAACAATATTAAAATATCAATTATAGGGCGCCTGGGTGGCTCAGTTGGTTAGGCGACTGCCTTAGGCTCAGGTCATGATCCCGGAGTCCCGGGATCGAGTCCCATATCGGGCTCCCGGCTCTGCGGGAAGTCTGCTTCTCCCTCCAACCTTCTCCCCTCTTATTCTCAGTCTCTCTCTCTCTAATAAATAAATAAAAAATCTTTAAAAAATATCAATTATATTTCTTTTTTTAAAGATTTTATTTATTTATTTGATAGAGATCACAAGCAGGCAGAGGGGCAGACAGAGAGGGGGAGGAACCAGACTCCCTGCTGAGCAGAGAGCCAGATGCAGGGCTTGATCCCAGGACCCTGAGATCATGACCTGAGCTGAAGGCAGAGGCTTTAACCCACTGAGCCACCCACATGCCTATATTTCTTTTTTAAAAGATCATATTTTTATTTATTTGAGAGAGATAGAACCCACAGGCTTGAGGGTGGAGGGAGGTGCAGAAGGTGCAAACCCAGGCTTGAGCATGGAGGGAGGTGCAGAAGGAGAAGCAGACTCCCTGCTGAGTAGGGAGCCCAGTTTGAGCTTGATCCCATGACCCTGGGAACATGATCTGAGCCAAAAGGCAGATGCTTAACTAAATGAGCCACCCAGGGAACACATTAACTGCATTTCTATATATTAACAATTATAAGAAAATAAAGTTCTCAGGAGCCTAGGAGAAGGCCTTTTAGGAAATGGCTTTCCAAACGAAAGGCATTTCCTAAAAGGAGGTATCCCAACAAGATGAAATATATCAGAGCTTCTACCTGATTACTCACAAAGAAAATGCAAATTAAAACGTTAGCAAGGTACCAATACGTCCACCAGAAAGTCTAAAACAAAAAAAAAAACACACAGCAATCCCACCTATAGAGGAAAAATTTGAATTAACCCAACTACTTTACCCTGCTACTGCAGGTGCAAATGGCTGTAACTGGAAAACTTCTTGGTCATGTCTACTAGCGCCTAATCCAACAATTTCCCTCTCAGGCTTGCAACCATAGGTGGTGCATGCATATGTTTCCTGAATGCCAAGGAAAATGGTGCTCACAGCAGAATTATCGGCAATAGGAAACAAAACCATAAAAACCACCAAATACCAGTAACAACCAAATGGATAAATTAATTGAGGTGACGTAGAGCCATGGGGTAGAATATCATACAGCAATGAAAATGAAGGACCTACAATGAGACATACGATGTAGATGAATTCTACAAACCTAATGTAAAGCCTAAAATAGCAATAAAAACTTTAAAAGCCAGATATAAAGATTACATTTAAATATAGCACTAATTCATTTACTTACAATCCAGAAACAGGCAAAATTAATCTGTTTTGATAGAAGTCAGGATAGTAGTTGCCTCTGAGGAGAGAGGAAGAAAGATTGAAAGATCTGGAAAGGTGCCATTGGGGTGCTAGTAATTTCCTGTTTCTTACCTGGGTTGTGGTCACACCAATGGGTTCAAATGTGAAAATCTAAGCTGTACAATTATGAGTGGTGCACTATAATGTATGTTATACCTCCATAGAAGTTTTACTTAAAATAAAACCTTGCCATTAACCTTTCAACCTGGGCAAAAATTTTAGAATCTTTAGACAAATCTATGTTCAAATTCTACCTCTGACACGATCTACATAAAATTGGACAGGATCCTTAACTTTTTGATTCTTCATCTCTTAGCATTTGAAGTGAAGATATTGCTGCTTACTTGCATGCCGCTATGGGAATCAGTGAGATAATTCAGCACTTCAGTGCTTAGTAAATGCAATTACTATGCCCTACCTTCACTTAAGAAGGGGCGATCCAGAGAGGTTTATCAAGTTTTCCAGGAATTCCAAATAAGTGTTGGAAAAATCAGGATGGGATGTCCCTAGAATTCCATCCTAGGACTGTTACCTTCAAGAGGAATTGTCTATCCTTCCTCTACGTCAAAATCACATAGAACTCAAGCCCCAAATTCCCAGCTTCCCAGTTGATGCTAATGTGCAGTGAGGATTGAAGATGACTGCATTCTAATAATACACATGTTCTATTTTGCCAGTGTCAATGCAGTTATTATGGAATTTAGATAAAGGACCATTTCTTCATTTGCAACCAAAGAAGAGTATCTTTATTTCTAATATGCTAACCTGAATTTGTTTTTACATATAAAGTGTATGAATTAAGAATGTATTTCAGAGGTGCCTGGGTGGCTCAGTGGGTTAAAGCCTCTGCCTTTGGCTCAGATCATGATCTCAGGATCCTAGGATGGAGTCCTGCATCAGGCTCTCTACTCAGCGGGAAGCCTGCTTCCCCCCTCTCTCTGCCTGCCTCTGCCTACTTGTGTTCTCTCTCTCTCTGTCAAATAAATAAATATTTTTTAAAATATATTTCATAATCAACATATATATATTGTATGATTTTTCTTTTCCTAAAACACATTAATAAATCAATGTGTTTCATATAATTCATTGCATTAAAATCAAGTATCAATGGTATTGAAATAAATAAAAATATTAAGTAGAAAAATGGTATTATATATTTTTATATTTAAATTTTTTTTTAATATATCTCTAAGAACCATGAACTTTTGCTTTATCCCCCTCCTAGATAAAGAGATCAGACTTGTGGTTGCCAGATTGTATGGGTATGGGGAGGAGGGATTGGGGGAAGGTGGTCAAAAGTATAAACTTCTAATTATAACATAAGTAAGTACTAGTACATCATACACAACATGACGACTATAGCTAACACTGCTGTATGATATATAAGAAAGTTCTGAAAGAGTCAATCCTAAGAGTTCTCATCAAAAGGAGAATGTTTTCCTTTTTATTGTATCTATATGAGATGATGGATGTTAACAAAACCCATTATAACCATTTCACAATGTATGTAAGTCAAACCATCATGCTATATACCTTAAACTTATACAGTGATGTGTGTCAAGCATTTCTCCAACAACCTTGAAAAAATTAAGAGTAATCTGAGCTTCAATTTGTACTATAAGAAAGTGGTGATAGAGATATGCCACGTAAACCTCTGCGTTCTCATCTGTTAACCAAAGAACAATGAGCATTTTAACTTGCGGATGTGTTCATGTCCCTTCATGATTAAATCCCTCTTCTGTTCTCTATTGTTTAGAATAAAGATGGAAGGCATGCTTTCCTAGGCTCCAGTCACAGGCCTTCTTTCAGATTCTTTCAGCCTCAGAGTCTTGAACATGCACACCTTTCACTTGCAACTTATCTCATCCTTGCACTCTGTCATTTATTCCCTGTTTACCTTCAGGTCCAACTTCAGATACATTTAGGGTATCTGTCGGCCTCATTATTAAACCTCAGGGTCAGAACAGGGTAGCACATAGTAAATATCCAACATAATTCTTTAAAATAAATTTGTCAATTAAACAGCCACAAGTGGAAGAATTAAGCCATAAAATATAGCATACAGTAGCTACTCAAAAACAAAAACAAAAACAAAACAATAATAATAGTATTTCAGAAAATGCCAAAAAATTCTATTTGTTGATGACTTACTTTCATGCTTTCTTTTGGTCTTTGATTTTTTCCTTCCTTAATTTATGAAAAAAATAATTACTATGTGCTTACTTCCTTCTGTTTACTGAGATTTTCTTTTAATACAGAACAAAAGGAATGAGATGCTAAATTAAGAATATTAGATGATGTATGTAACAAATCTGTGCCTGTGCTGGCCTTAGTTTCACTTAGTTACACCGCTTCCTTTCCTTTCCCCGTCAGTGGGCTTCATCCACAGCAGAAAAGATGTGGCTAGTGTCCAAGCAAGAATGTTCCTGTGGAAGGTTTTCCTCAAGGGCATGGGGTGCCTGAGCAAATCACACATTTCTCTCTATAATGGATTAGGGGCCCCACTGGGGCCAGGGATCCTGTTCTTGAGAACTCAATCATCTGGGAACAGCCATTTGAGTGGTACTTGGCTCCTACCAGAAGAGGCTGAAATTTTCCGCCACCAAGGGTTTCAGAAACAGCTCAGAGGCTCTCACTTCTCTCCTGTCTGATAGGGTCCTGAGAAGACAAAGTAACATCTTCCTCCCTGAATAGCAGGTAAGGATACAAAGACCAGAAGAAGCAGGAAGACAGAGAAGTGGGGAGACTGGAGTAGAAATATGAAAGAGAAAGAAGGAGTACTATGTCTTCCCTTCCTCTACAGACTTTGTGGAATAGTGGGGAGGGAAATGGAAATGGAAGTAAGTGGAAAATATCCTGCAGAACCTCTCTAGAAGTCTAAAACATGAGTACTCAAACTTGCCCCTGAAACAGAATTATGAAAATTTCCCTGGCCTCATTCATGTTGAGATCCAGACTGCTAAGGGCTGACACTAATGTGGAGGAGAGCGCAAAATTTAGGGGGACACCAAAAATTCAGTAAAGGTGACTCTAAAACTTTCATGCAATATTCTTAAAATTTAAATTATTTTTTAACCCATGATTAATAAAAGTTTAAATAAAGACCAGAGCCACACCAGGGCATATTAGAGCCTAAGGCAAAAGGAAAAAGCATAGATTTTATGGAAGCAAGCTCATCAGTTAATACTTTGAATATATACTTCTTTGCTTATCTCATTTTCAGCTGAGAAAACTGTCACGTTAGAAGTTTTCTCCTGCATAAGTGAGGATTCTAAATCATTTTTAATGGATTTTAGATGAAATAATATTTTAAGTTTAAAATTATAGTGTGATATTTAACACAATTACTTTTCAATTTTTTATTTATTTATTTACTTACTTACTTACTTTTTAATGAGAGAGATAGCAAGAGAGAGCAGAGCAGGGAGGAGAGGGAGAAGCAGGCTCCCCACTGAACAAAGAGACCTATGCGGACTAGATCCCAAGACCCCGGGATCATGATCTGAGCTAAAGGCAGACACTTAACCAACTGAGTCACCCAGCCAGTCCTCAATTTTTCAAGCATTTTAATGTTCAAGAAAAGATTAAGTATGAAAAATACATACAAACGTGTACATAGGGGTGCATACTTTTCATTTTGCCACAGACTCCACTATAGCTTAGCACTGCTCTAGTCTTTATTCAGAACTTTGATGTTCTGTTCATCATGGATTTTTGCATTAATTTTAATTTCTTGAAATATTGCACAAAATGTCATTTATCTGATTGGTTAACTTTTTATAGACCCCTTCTTATATCATGCCCAAGATAAATGTCTTACCTCACCCTAGTTTCAGCCCTGATGCTCATAGCATGTGCTAAGCATGGTATAGTAGGAAAAGTGATAGCTTTGAGTCAGAAAGACTTGCCCTTTACTTGTATTCAATGAATTAACTTAGCCTGGCTGAACCTCTATTTACTTATCTGTAAAGTAAAGATGATAGATAAGAGGCAAACTCTAAAGCAGCTGAAAGGACTACACGACGTAGAATAATTAAAACAAGTATTAAAATGCCTGGCAGACAGTAGCTTTGACTCAATAAAACATGTCATTGCAGGAACATACTGAAGGCGAGTACCACCTCATGCTGTCCAGCAAGCTATCCACTGATGAACTCCACTCCCCCAACTTTCTTCTTGACTGGAGTTCCAGGACTAGAAGCTTTTCACATCTGGTTTTCCATCCCTTTTTGCTTCCTCTGTGTGGTTGTCCTCTTGGGGAATAGCACTATCCTGTATGTGGTGATCACGGACTCCAGCCTCCATGAGCCCATGTACTATTTCCTCTCTATGCTCTCTGCCACTGACTTGGGCATCACTATTTCTTCTCTTCCCACAACACTGGGTGTCCTCTGGTTCAGTGCTAGGACCATCAGCCTAGATGCCTGCATTGTGCAGATGTTCTTTTTGCATGGGTTCACCCTCATGGAATCCTCTGTACTTTTGGCCATGGCTTTTGACCGCTTTATTGCTATCTGCAACCCCCTAAGGTATGCTACGATTCTGACCAACTCTAGAATCATCAAAGCTGGTCTGTTGATTTTTGTACGAATGCTGGTCAACTTGATGCCCTTGCTTCTGCTCCTTAAGCGGTTATCCTTCTGTGGTCCTAATGTGCTTTCCCACTCCTATTGCTACCACCCTGATGTGATTAAGTGTTCTTGCTCAAGTACCAAGATTAACAGCATCTGTGGCTTAGTTGCTCTCATTCTGACATCAGGTATAGATATTCCCTGCATTTTTCTTTCCTATGTGCTCATCATCAAGTCCATCCTCAACATCGCCTCCCCAGGGGAGAGGCAAAAGGCTTTTGGTACCTGCGTCTCTCATGTTGGTGCTGTTGCCATTTTCTACATCCCTTGGATCATTTTGGCTTTGGTCCATCGCTTTGGTCATAATGCTCCTCTCTATGTCCATACACTGATGTCAAATCTCCATTTCCTTTTTCCCCCAGTGCTGAATCCCATCATATACAGTGTGAAAACCAAACAAATCCGCAAAGCTTTCCTCAGGCTTCTTTCAAAAACAGACTAGCCAGTATGACCACGCAAGACCTGGATAAAGTTAGTCTTTCTTCCTTCCTTTCTGCAACATTTTATTAAACAAAACAGATAATCACATCAAAAAATGGGCAGAAGACATGAACAGACACTTCTCCAAAGAAAGCATACAAATAGCTAACAGACACATGAAAAAATGTTCATCATCTTTAGCCATCAGAGAGATTCAAATCAAAACCACAATGAGATACCACCTTACACCAGTTAGAATGGCCAAAATCAACAAGACAGTAAACAACAAATGCTGGAGAGGATGTGGAGAAAGGGGAACCCTCCTCTACTGTTGGTGGGAATGCAAGTTGGTGCAGCTACTTTGGAAAACAGTGTGGAGATTCCTCAAGAAATTAAAAATATAGCTACCCTGTGACCCTGCAATTGCACTACTCGGTATTTACCCCAAAGAAGAAGATGCAGTACAAAGAAGGGTCACATGTACCCCAATGTTCATGGCAGCAATGGCCACAATCACCAAACTGTGGAAAGAACCAAAATGCCCTTCAACAGATGAGTGGATAAGGAAGCTGTGGTACATCTATACAATGGAATATTATGCCTCCATCAGAAAGGATGAATATCCAACTTTTGTATCAACATGGATGGGACTAGAAGAGATTATGTGGAGTGAAATAAGTCAAGCGGAGAGAGTCAAGTATCTTATGGTCTCACGTGTGGAGCGTAAGGAAAATCATGGAGGGTATTGTGAGAAGGAAGGGAAGGGTGAATGGGGGGAAATCGGAGGGGGCGATGAACCATTGGAGACTGTGGACTCTGAGCAATAAACAGGGTTTTGGAGGGAAGGGGGTGGGAGGTTGGGAGAGCCTGGTGGTAGGTATTGAGAAGGGCATGTATTGCATGGAGCACTGGGTGTGGTGCATGAACAATCAATCTTGTAACACTGAAAAAATAAAATAAACATATTTGGGAAATAAATAAATAAATAAATACTATTAGGCTTTTGTTAGTGGTGGTAATACAAGGTTGCCTAAGAAACATCCTTGACCTCTCAAATAGTTTATATAGTCTAGTGGCCAGGACATGAAACTAAATAAAATAACAATAATGAATAAGTAGTAGTATCACAGGGGCACCTGGGTGGCTCAGTCAATTAGGTATCTAACTTTTGCTTTCTGCTCAGATCATGATCTCAGGGTTGTGAAACTGG
Organism: Nasua narica; assembly: GCA_028533885.1. Taxonomy (NCBI): domain Eukaryota; kingdom Metazoa; phylum Chordata; class Mammalia; order Carnivora; family Procyonidae; genus Nasua; species Nasua narica. Next base: position 5,413 of record JAPYYJ010001783.1, on the reverse strand, counting down.
GACCCTCGTGGGGCTCTGTGCTCAGCACAGAGTCTGCTAAAGATTATCTCCCTCTCCCTCTGCCCTTCCCTCACTCATTCTCTCTCTCTCTCTCAAATAAATAAATAAAATCTTGGGTGCCTGGGTGGCTCAGTTGGTTGAGAGACTGCCTTCGGCTCAGGTCATGATCCCAGAGTCCCGGGATCGAGTCCCATATCGGACTCCCGGCTCTGCGGGAAGTCTGCTTCTCCCTCTGACCTTCTCCCCTCTCGTTCTCAGTCTCTCTCTCTCCCTCTAATAAATAAATAAATAAAATCTTTAAGAAAAACAAAAAGTAGTATCACCAAACTATATGGACACTGAAGAAAATATCTAAATCATAGTGGAAACTCAAAGAATCCTTAGAGGAAGTGACTATTTGGACTAAAAAACATGTGACACAAATAAAGATGGAAAGAGCTGTCCAGGGCCAGAACAGGGCATTGTGAGGGCAATGAAATATGACAGAGCCTGAAACACCAAGAAACTGTACGTGATCAATAGAGCTGGAGTAAAGGTGCTGTGTTAATGTGGGCAGAAGGAAGAAGGTTATTAATGAGAGTATAAAATAATATTTTTGTTAGATAAAGTGAAGTGTGAAAACAGAAAAAAAAAGGATGATTAACTGAATTGGGAAGCTTTCTTAGATTCCCTCTTAAGAAACATCCATTGTGTTCTGGAGAGAAACAGTCTTCCTTTAGACTCCTGATTTAAGAGAATCATTATGATGGACAGGACTAAAAGAGGTTATGCTGAGTGAAATAAGTCAAGCAGAGAGAGTCAATTATCATATGGTTTCACTTACGTGTGGAGCATAAGGAAAAACACGGAGGACATTGAGAGAAGGAAAGGAAGAGTGCATTGGGGGAAATCAGAGGGGGAGATGAAGCATGAGAGACTGTAAACTCTGAGAAACAAACTGAGGGTTTTGGAGGGGCGCGGGGTGGGGGGTTGGGTGAGCCTAGTGGTAGGTATTGAGGAGGGCACAGATTGCGTGGAGCACTGGGTGTGGTGCATGACCAATGAATCTTGGAACACTGAAAAAATAAAATAAATTTTTTTTAAAAAGACAATTGTTTAAAAAAACCAGACAGTTGTTGAAATCTTATAGTCTTCCATTACCCTTGCAGTGTAAGTTTGGATTACCTCATAATAACCTTCACTCCCTTAATGTCATATCATAAGTTTTCTTCCATTTGTCCTGGTTTATATGTAAGAGTTACTTCTGGTATTATGATCTACTATTTCTAGACTTGAAATGGATTCTAAGATTTCTAGTACAAGCTCAGATCCTTAAGTCCTCAAAGGCAGATAACTAAAATCATAAGATTACAAGAGGTCCAAGGAGAAGACAGAACTGAAGCAAAGTTTAGTGACTAGTCTTCCCTCTAAACAATATAATTTCCAAATACACTCCACCTTCTCCCCTCACAAAATCCTCTGATATATAAGATATAAAATATATAAAGGGATGGTCAAAATTGGGAGGAGAGTAAGAAATATTTAACCAAGGAAAGATATTTTTGTGCCATACATTATATCTTTTAGAAAAATTTACATATTAAACTGATGTGTAGCTCATTGGGTTTAAGAGGATTATGGCATTTCTGAGCTTACCGTAAACAGTTTTGATTTTGCTTTCCTTAGTTAAATGTCCTCAAAGCAACAATGACCTAAAACTAACAGTGGAAGATAGAAAAATGATAAGTTAGTAGAATTGTAATATTAATTATGTACATGCAAGTAAGCTTCTAGTACTCCCTGGTACTGAAAGGGTTTTATTATACCCATCTACATAAACACTGATATATCATTTCACACTATCAGCTTTGGAGCTCAGCATATGCCTTCACTAAGCACATGTAATGCAGTGTCCTTGTACTCTAAGAGCCAAGTTATCATATTAAATATATATATATACATAATGCAAATGGTTACTCACACCTGTACAAACACGCAAGGTTTACACATATATTCACATGCAAATCCAGTCCTTACACACTTTTATTAACATAGCTCTCAAGTATACACAACAACCAACAGTTCAACACACTTCCAATTGTATAAAATATCTCTTGAATTGTAAATACTCTTGACTAACAAAGAATACATGCATACAGATAAGTTCACAACTGAGTATTCTCAACAAAACACATTCTTGCCCATGCACTTAATTCCCCAGCCTTTGCCTTTGTGTATACCAAGAAGTGAGGGAAGTTAAGGGTTAATGCTTCCAACAATAGTCTCTAGTCTCAGAGGAAACCAGAGGTTTAGGCAGGGGGAACCTAGCAGTAGGGGAAGAATTAATGCTTGGGGAAGGGAAAGGCCAGACTTAAGCAGGTCTTTAAATAGATCTTAATCCACTGTCTCTGCTAAAAGCTGAATCACAGGAGCCAGTTAGAGTTGCTCATGGTCAGATGAAGCAGAGCTCAAGGTGAATGGTTACCAGTTCCCAGGCATCTCTGCCCTTCCCAGAGAACAGGAGGACTCCCAGAAACTCCAAGAATCTGGAAGACAAGGCAATACACTGTGCAGAATGGCCTGAATCATGAAGGGCTCCAGATTCAGAGATCCCTGATGGCTGGATTTCATTCTGAGGTGGGGAGAAGATACACAGCTCACACTGTGTCCTCCAGGGAAATTCTAGGAAAGTAGGAAGGCTGCCTCCACAAACAATTTGTCCATGAAGGACGCTGGATCTGAACCCTCCCCTTCTCCACATTATTGCTCTATGCCTTGGTTTTAGATACCCCAAAGTGATAAAATGATCTAAATGTACCTGAAACAATTCTTAGAAAAATCTCAGCCCACTTTATCCTTTCCCCTTTCAGGCTTAAACAACAGTTAAACTGACAGACATAACTATCTCCACATAATGGTGGAGTAGCTAAAGACTAACAGAGCCAGTGGTACCAGCACTGGATTCAAACCCACACTCTCAGATGAAGCTGAGCTCCAGCAGTGTGAGAACATTGTTCTGAAACAGAAGCTATGCCAAGATCTCACAAGTAGATTATACTTTGTAGAACAGAGAAATTGACTCTGAAGTTCAGTGTGTGATCATCCTAGCTATAACACTGAAAATGATGACTTAATTTATTTCCTACTCTTGAAGGAATGCACATACCACTCTATCCACCCAGCAGCAAGTTGATAACCTGTGCCTCCCTCCAAAATATGATTGAAAACCTCACACACTTCACAAAATGATTCAAGATTGGTTAACACCCTGTCCACTCCACAAAACTTGTAACCTTCACTCTGCATGGGCTGAGGGCGTATGTCTAAGGGGAAAAGAGGCAGGGAATTACTGAGAGTGAGGACACCAGATTCCATGGAGTTGTAGGTATAGAGAAGAAAGAATGGCACCCCATCCCCTGCTTCAAACTTGGGCCCCAGGTCACCACCTGAGAAGAGCCGCCACTCCAAAAGGAATATGGCGAAAAGGTGAGTTCCCCATTACAGCTCATGGGCAGAAACTTTGTGAGAGTTAAAAACGATACAGTGTAAATGCTCTTGGTGTTATATTTACAAAAATAGCAATGCCTTCCGCAATTAATCAGAGATTATTGTGCACTTTGAGAAACTGTAGGTTTAGCAGGCATCTTCACCAGTGCCGAGTGCAAGAATGAAGATGGTCTAAGGATGTTTTCCAGGGGCCCATGAGCCTCAGTGACCACGTCCTCACAAATGGAGAGTGACATACAGGAGGCAGAAGGTAGGGAGAGAGGAAGACTCTGCTTCAAATAGCACATATAAGTGGAAGAACAAGCCAGGCAACCAAGGATAAAACTAGAGCCCGGGACCCCAGGTAATGTGTGTGTCTGAACTGTCACCACACTGGGATAGGAGTATTTGTTCTGAGCAAACCTACAGCTATTATCAAGGTAGGACAGTAACGTTTCCAGTGCAGAGCAAGATTTAGAAAGTCTGAGCCCCATTTCTCTCATCATGTTAGGAAAGCTGGGGAAAATCAGAAAGATGTTAGGTCTATTTGGGATCTCAAAGAAACCCCTTTTAGGGACCATTAGGTCCGGTGGAATGAAACATCTGTTAGTCCCACCAGGTGATTTGTTATGGGAGCTTTGAAAAGATACTCTTCTTTTCTGTGTGTTTCTGTTATGGCAGAGACTCAAAGGCTCAGTCAACCGAGATGAAATAGTGGAAAGGTGCCTCGTAAGAACCAGGGAAGCTTTGACTCCCGGGTAGGTGTTGGTCACCAGAGGGCTCAAACAAGATCACCATGTAAAGCAAGTATAGGCAGAGAAGGACATTCGGGTCTTTCACTTGGCCAGCACAGCAGACTCTAGTAAGAGAACCATGTATAAACCTCTGGTGGCCACGGAGCCAAACTAGTGTTTAAAAGGCTCCTCCAGGGGCACGTAGGTGGCTCGGTCAGTTAAGCATCTGCCTTTGGCTCAGGTCATGATTTCTGGGTTCTGGGATCAAACCCTACATTGGGCTCCATGCTCAGCCTGGAGCCTGCTTTTCCCTGCTCCTGTGCAGCTCCCTTTTCTTTGTCTCTCTCTCTCACACTTTCTGTCTCTCTCAAATAAATAAAATCTTTAAAATAAAATAAAAAAAATAAAAGTTTTCTCGAAGGATTTTAAGATATGGCTAAAAAGTTAAAAAAACACCATTGCCACTGAACAATGACATTTATCTGTTATTCGATCCAGCAAATGATTATTAAACCTCTATCCATGCCTAGCACAGAGGTGCTAGGATGGTGCACTGTTCAGGGCTCAACTCATGAAAATCTATCATCAGGTCAGGATTTAGAAAACCATAGCCTGCAGACCAAATCCAGCTTGAAGACTGTTTTTATAAGTAAAAATGTATTGGAATGTAACCACACTCACACATTTCTGTACTGACTGGGGCTGCTCTCAGGCTATAGGGGCTAAACTGACTAGTTGCAACACAGACTGTATAGCGTACAAACACTAAAATATGAATGATCTGACCTTTTACAGAAATGAGTTTGCTGGCCTCTAATCTAGGAGGACATATGCCCAAGATAATAGGTTTAATTATAGGTGTACAATCGTCAGTCACCGATCCTCCAGCCCAGAATCTCCTGGTAACTCCTACAGTCAAAGCAAATTCAACAACACTACATACCTTCCTATGAACCTTTAAGCCAAAGTGTTTTCCAACCTGGCTTCCTACCCTGAAAAGTCGCCTAAGTAGCTTAAACAGAGGGCTGAAAAGAACCTATGGGAAGGGATAGGCAAGTCAGTTAGTTATGAAGAATAGAAGGGCAAGAATGACTATTACTGACATTATTGTCAGGATAGTTGGCCTTAGCAGATTCTACTTTCAAGGAAAATATTGGCTCTTTGACAAAAATCACACTTGCAGCTAGTATGTTTTGATCCCATTTTGAACGACA
>JAPYYJ010001782.1:0-13719 GCA_028533885.1 Nasua narica | reverse complement strand
TTCTTTTTGGTTTCTATTTCATTGATTTCTGCTCTGATCTTTATTATTTCTCTTCTGCTGGGCTTAGGTTTTACTGTTGTTCTTTCTCCAGCTCCTTTAGGTGTAGGGTTAGGTTATGTATTTGAGATCTTTCTTGTTTCTTGAGAAAGGCTTGTGTTGCTATATATTTTCCTCTCAGGACCACCTTTGCTGTGTCCCAGAGATTCTGAACCGTTGTGTTTTCATTTCCATTTGTTTCCATGAATTTTTAAATTCTTCTTCAATTTCCTGGCTAACCCCTTCATTCTTTAGTAAGATGCTCTTTAGCCTCCATGTATTTGAGTTCTTTCCAACTTTCCCCTTGTGATTGAGTTCTAGTTTCATGGCACTGTGGTCTGAAAATACGCAGGGAATGAACCCAATCTTTTGGTACCGATTGAGACCTGATCTGTGTCCCAGGATGTGATCTATTCTGGAGAATGTTCCATGTGCACTAGAGAAGAATGTGTTGCTTTGGGATGGAATGTTCTGAATATGTCTGTGATGTCCATCTGGTCCAGTGTGTCATTTCGAACACTTATTTCCCTGTTGATCTTTTGTTCAGGTTTTCTGTCCGTTTCGGTGAGGCGGGTATTAAGTTCCCTACTATTATTGTATTATTGTTGATGTGTTTCTTTGACTTTGTTATTAACTGGTTTATATAATTGGCTGCTCCCATGTTAGGGGCATAGATATTTATAATTGTTAGATCTCCTTGTTGGACAGTCCCTTTAAGTATGATATAGTGTCCTTCTTCATCTCTTATTATAGTCTTTGGCTTAAAATCTAATTTTTCTGATATTAGGATTGCCACCCCAGCTTTCTTTTGTTGTCCATTATCATGGTAAATTGTTTTCCACCCCCTCACTTTAAAGCTGGAGGTATCTTTGGGTCTAAGATGAGTTTCTTGTAGACAGCATATCGATGGGTCTTGTTTTTTTATCCATTCTGATACTCTGTGTCTTTTGATTGGGGCATTGAGCCCATTTACATTCAGGGTAACTATTGACAGATATGAATTTAGTGAAATTGTATTGTCTGTTAGGTGACTGTTAAGTGTATATTGTCTCTGTTCCTTTCTGGTCTATGTTCCTTTTATGCTTAGAGGGACCCTTTCCATGTTTCCTATAGGGCTGGTCTGGTGTTTGCAAATTCTTTTACTTTTTGTTTGTCCTGGAAGCTTTTTATCTCTCCATCTATTTTCAGTGACAGCCTAGTTGGATATAGTATTCTTGGCTGCATATTTTTCTCATTTAGTGCTCTGAATTTATCATGCCAGTCCTTTCTGGCCTGCCAGGTCTCTGTGGATAGGTCTGCTGCCAATCTAACATTTCTGCCTTTGTATGTTACAAACTTCTTATCCTGAGCTGCTTTTAGGATTTTCTCTTTGTCACTAAGAGTTGTAAGTTTTTCTATTAGATTACGGGGTGTAGACCTATTTTTATTCATTTTGAAAGGGGTTCTCTGTGCCTCCTGGATTTTGAGGCTTGTTCCTTTTACCAGATTAGGGAAATTCTCTACTATAATTTGCTCCAATATAGCTTCCACCCTTTTCTCTCTTTCTTCTTCTTCTAGGTTCCAAATTATTCTGATATTGTTGCATCTTATGGTATCATTTAACTCTTGAATTCTGCCCTTGTGGTCCAATAGTTGTTTGTCTCTCTTTTTCTCAGCTTCTTTATTCTTTGTCATTTGGTCCTCTATATCAGTAATTCTTTCTTCTGCCTCATTTATTCTAGCAGTAAGAACCTCCATTTTCGATTGTACCTCATTAATAGCTTTTTTGATTTCAACTTGTTTAGATTTTGTTTATTTCTCCAGAAAGGAGATATCTGATATCTTCCATGCTTTTTTTGAGCCCAGCTAGCACTTTGATAACTGTCATTTTGAACTCTATTTCTGACATATTACTAATGTCCATATTTACTAGGTCTCTAGCCATTGGTACTGTCTCTTGTTCTTTTTTTTGTGGTGATTTTTTCCATCTTGTCATTTTATCCAGCTAAGAATAGATGAGTGAGAGAGAAAAATACTCTGGAGTTCCACAGTTTTCAGTGATTGATCAACTTGGTCTTGGCTGGATATTCTCGCTGATTTTCTGGGGGAGGGGCCGTTGCCTTGATTCTCAAATGTCTTTCCCCGAGGCAAAATTGCCCCACCCTTGCCAGGGGATGGCCAAGCAATTTGCTCATGTTCGCTCTCGGGAGTCTTTGTTCCCTGAGCACTTTCCATACTGCCCTGGAGGCCGGGTTTGCAAATGGTGGCCTCCCAGTCTCTGGCTGGAGGAGCTGAGTGCTTGGGTGCCTGCTCCTCAGCTTGCCCTCAGAGGTAGTCAATCACTTTCATCTCCTTGGTCCCTGCCCAATCTCCAAGCTCAGCCGCCCATGACGGAGTGCCTCTATCTCTGGCATGCAGCCCCATCTGGAGTCTCCAAACCTAGCAGATTCCTGCTGTGCACGCCTGTGCCACTCCTCCCGGAGGAGGAAGGAGAGGTTTTCTCTGGAGCTGCCTCCTGCAGGGTGCCTGCTAGAAGAGCCACAGCCTGATTTTGCCTCGGATCATAGTCTAAGGTAAGCTCAAGCTGATAGCACACTGCACGGGCTCTTTCTCTGCCACCGGCTTCTCTGCCCCAGCTCTGCCGTTCTCAGACACCCCTGGTCCCTTTGTGACCACATGGGTCCTGAAACCACACTGTTCCCGTGAGGGCTAAACCCCCTACTTAGCTTCTGGAGTGATGTCCCTCAGTGGAGCAGACTCTAAATGTTCTGATTTTGTGCTCTGTGGCTCTGCGACTGCAGTGAACCAGCCCCTCCCCCCGCAGTCTTTCTTCCCATTGCTTTGGATTCATTTTTCCACACGTCCTACCTTTCAGAAAGTTCTTGATTTTCTGCTCCTAGAATTGCTATTCTTCCTCTTTTATCTTCTGTTGAGTTTGCAGGCTTTTAGAATGGTTTTATTACTATCTATCTGAACTTCGGGAATCTGACTATATCTCAACCTCCTACTCCTCCTCCATCTTGCTGAATCCCCCTCAAGAATGCCTACATTCTTTAAATAGGCTTTCCCCTGAAGCTAACTGGTTTCACTATCCTTTGAGGAGGTCATGCTTGTGTGGAACTTTGTTCTCTGTTTCCCCTCACTTCCTCCCAGCACGGAGAATCTGGTTTTCCCGTGCCTTTCCCAAAATCTTATCCATTCACCTTCTTTGAAATGTTGGTCTCCTCTACATTGAGTCACAATGTTTTTTCTTTCTTATTTTTTATAGCATATATATACAGTATATACCTGCTAAAATAGGAGGCACAGACTGTCTAAGGTTAATTACCTATTGTCTGTGTATATCTTGGGTCTGCAAGTAGATTTTCAATCCTTTGAATCTATGAGCTCTGACTTACACTTTTTTCCTATTACCAAGGCAAAATAGTTGAAATTTATCTTAACAAAGTTCAAAAGCAAATGTGAGTTTATTTGTGAATGCTTCTCTAGCCTGTAAATCATAGTGTTCTTTTGAATATGCACATTAATGTTACCAGCATGCTTCTACCTTGATTAAAATGGGTGCTCCATATGCAGAATAAAAGCAGTGATTTTTTTATTTAATATGGAAAGTTGACACTATGGCCATGGCATGGCTACTATCTGTGATTAAGTGGAAAATTACAAGTATAGACAAAGAATTCTGGTGAATAGATTTTTTATTATAGACAGATGCTAATCCTCTCTTGATAATTGCCAACAAAATTTTCTATATTCTTGTAGGCATTTTAAGTGACAGATAATATGCTAAAAAATTTGCTGCCTGACTTCCATTGGATTTGTATTGCTACCTTAAGATGCCTATTGGTTTCACTTAAATCCAGTGTTTTTGTTTCTTTGTTTCAGGGAAACATTTGTTAAAATGAGTTTTTAATAAAAGTGGATGCTGTAAAATGACACTACAGACAGAAGGCTGATATCCAAGATCTACAAAGAACTTCTCAAACTCAACACCCAAAAAACAAATATTCAAGTCAAAAAATAGCACAAGATATGAACAGACACTTCTCCAAAGAAGACATACAAAAGACACATGAAAACATGTTCATCATTAGCCATCAGGGAAATTCAAATCAAAACCACATTGAGATACAACCTTACTGAGAATGGCAAAAAATTGAGAAGGCAAGAAACACCAATTGTTGGAGAGGTTGAGAGAAAGGAGGAGAGAAAGGGGAACCCTCTTACACTGTTGGTGGGAATGCAAGTTGGTGCAGCCACTCTGGAAAACAGTATAGAGAATCCTCAAAAAATTAAAAATAGAGCGATCTTATGACCCAGCTATCCCACTACTGGGTATTTACCCCAAAGATACAGATATAGTGAAAAGAAGGGCCATATGCACCCCAATGATCAGTCCACAATAACCAAATTATAGAAGGCGCTTCCTTTCCCTTCAACAGAGAATGGATAAAGATGTGGCCCATATATATGATGGAATATTACTCAGCCATCAGAAAGGAGGAATACCCAGCTTTTTCATCAACATGGATCGGACTGGAGATTATGCTAGGTGAAATAAGTCAAGCAGAGAAATTCAATTACTATATGGTTTCACTTATTTGTAGAACTTAAGGAATAGCGTGGAGGACATTAGGAGAAGGAAGGGAAATATGAACAGGGGGAATCAGAGTGAAAGATGAACCATGAGAGACCATGAACTACAGGAAACAGTGGGTTTTAGAGGGGAGGGGGGTTGGGGGGGAGGGGTGAGCCTGTGATGGTTATTAAGGAGGGCAATGATTGCATGGCACATTGGGTGTTATACATAAACAATAAATCATGGAACACTACATCAAAAACTAATGATGTACTGTATAGTGACTAACAACATAATAATAAATAAATAAACAAAAAATAAATAAATAAATTGGGGAAAACTGTATGCTTTAATTAAAATGCTAATTATAAATTATTAGACATTATAGAAACATGTAAAGAGTAAAAAGCATCCTTCTCCTCAACCCTTGCCCCAGAGGTAACCACTATGAAGAGTTTAATACAAGAACTGGCAAACTATAGCCTGTCATCTGTTTTTGTGAATAAACTTCATTGGAACACAGCCATACCTATTCACTTATGTATTTTCTAAGGCTGCTTTCACAGTACAATGGTAAAACTAAGTAGTTGTGAAAGACACTATATGACAAAGCCTGAAATATTTAGTGTTTGGCTTTTTAAAGAAAAAGTTTGTCAACTCTTAATTTAATCAAACTCTCTCTCTTTGCATATGACATGATACTTTATATAGAAAATCCAAAAGATTCCACCCCCAAACTACCAGAACTTATACAGCAACTCAGTAATGTGTCATGATACAAAATCAATGCACAGATATCAGTTGTTTTCCTATACACTAACAATGAAAATACGGAAAGGGAAATTAGAGAATCAATTCCATTTACTATAGCACCAAGAACCATAAGATACCTGAGAATAAACATAACCAAAGAGGTAAAGGATCTGTACTCGAGGAACTACAGAATGCTCATGAAAGAAATTGAAGAAGACACAAAAAGGTGTAAAAGCATTTCATGCTCATGGATCAGAAGAATAAACATTGTTAAAATGTCTATACTTCCCAGAGCAATCTATACTTTCAATGCCATCCCGATCAAAATTCCACCAGCTTTTTTCAAAGGGCTGGAAAAAACAACCCTAAAATTTGTATGGAACCAGAAAAGATCCTGATTGCTAAGGAAATGTTGAAAAAAAAAAACCAAAGCTGGGGACATCACAGTACCTGATTTCAAGCTTTAGTGATCACCAAGACAGCATGGTACTGGCACAAAAACAGACATATAGACCAGTGGAACAGAATAGAGAGCCCAGAGATGGACCCACAACTCTGTGGTCAAATAATCTTTGACAAACCAGGTAAAAATATCCAGTGGAAAAAAGACGGTCTCTTCAATAAATGGTGCTGGGAAAACTGGACAGCTATATGTAGAAGAATGAAACTTGACTATTCTCTTACACCGTACATGAAGAAAAACTCGAAATGGATAAAAGACTTCAACATGAGGCAGGAATCTATCAAAACCCTAGAGGAGAACATAGGCAGTAACCTCTTTGACATCAGCCACAGCAACTTCTTTCAGGACATGTCTCCAAAGGCAAAGGAAACAAAAGTGAAAATGAACTTTTGGGACTTCATCAAGATAAAAATCTTCTGCATAGAGAAGGAAACAGTCAACAAAACAAACAGGCAACCCACAGAATGGGAGAAGATATTCACAAATGACACTACAGACAAAGGGCTGATATCTAAGATCTATGAAGAACTCCTCAAAATCAACACTCACAAAACAGAGAATCACATCAAAAAATGGGCAGAAGACATGAACAGACACTTCTCCAAAGAAGACATACAAATGGCTAACAGACACATGAAAAAATGTTCATCATCTTTAGCCATCAGGGAGATTCCAATCAAAACCACACAGACATACCACCTTACACCAGTTAGAATGGCCAAAATCAACAACACAGTAAAGAACAAACGCTGGAGAGGATGTAGAGAAAGGGGAACCCTCTTCCATTGTTGGTGGAAATGCAAGTTGGTGCAGCCACTTTGGAAAACAGTGTGGCGATTCCTCAAGAAATTAAAAATAGAGCTACCCTATGACCCTGCAATTGCACTACTGGGTATTTACCCCAAAGAAGCAGATGCAGTGCAAAGAAGGGCCACATGTAAACCACTGTTCATAGCAGCAATGGCCACAATAGCCAAACTGTGGAAAGAACCAAGATGCCCTTTAACTGATAAATGGATAAAGAAGATAATCCATCATCATCCACCCATCAGAAAGGATGATACCCAACTTTTGTATCAAAATGGATGGGACTAGAAGAGATTATACAGAGTGAAATAAGTCAAGCAGAGAGAGTCAATTATCTTATAGTCTCACATGTGGACCATAAGGAAAAACATGGAGGGCATAAGGAAAGAGCAAAAGAGCATAAGAGCATAAGGAAAATCAGATGGGGAGATGAACCATGGGAGACTGTGGACTCTGAGAAACAAACAGGGTTTGGAGGGACGGGGGTGGGGGCTTGGGTGAGTCTGGTGGTGGATACTGAGGAGGGTACATATTGCATGGAGCACTGGATGTGATGAACAATTAATCTTGTAATGCTGAAAAAATAAAATAAAAATATTTGGGGAAAAAATAAAAAATATGGCTTATACAGTTCTAGATTTTCTACATATGGGCAAATATATGTATGCTTTTTAAAAATGTTACTGATGAGCTACATGCATACTAAAATTTCCACAAATGATTGTGCAACTTGGTGAATTTTCAGAAAGTGAATATCCCCAAATAACCACCATCAGTTCAAGAAATAGAATATTACCAGAACCTTAGAAGTCTCCCGCATGCTTACTTCTTGTCAGTACGATCTTTTAAAGGTAACTTTATATTGATTTCTAATTCTGTAATTTAACTTTGTCTGATTTTGTCCTTACCTGAAGTGGAATATAGGGGCACTTGGGTGGCTCAGTCAGTTAAGCAACTGCCTTCGGCTTAAGTCATGATCCCAGGTTCCTGGGATTGAGCCCCACCTTAGGTTGCCTGCTCCATGGAGAGCCTGCTTCTCTCTTTCCTTCCTTATTTTGCTTTTTCTCACTATATCTGTCTCTCACTCTCAAATAAATAAATAATCTTAAAAAAATAAAGTGGAATATACATTATGTGTTTTGAAACTGGCTTCTTTTGCTTAACATTATGTTTTAAGAATCATCCATATTTTTGCCTATGGTAGCATTGTTCATTCCCATTACCTACAGAATTTCATAAAGTAAATATGCCACACTTACCTGTGGCATTTCAATTCTGTATCATTTTAAATAATGCTGAAATTAACATTTTAACATGTCTTTTGGTGAATATATGCTGGAATTTCTCACACATGGGTTTTGAAACTGTTAAATAATACAGTTCTGTAACAACCTTCTATGCCAAGCCACCTAGAATTGACTTATTTCGTCATTACTGTTATAGTATTTAACTGTATGATATTCTATACCATATTTCCCTCTTGTTGGTCATTCAATCATGTGGCAGAGACTGTTAGTTGTTTCCTTTAATCCATTCTCCTTTCTTTGTATTCTCCCTTTTTCCTCCACATTTTTAGCTAGGCACTTGACTTCTCAGAATAAAGACTATATTGTCCAGGCTCTCTTCCAGCTGAATATAGCCATGTGACTAAGTACTGGACAATATAGTGTAGGTAGAGCATCAAATAGCAGATTTTAGGACCCTTTCTAAGAGACATAATGACTATATCTTCTACCTTTCTATCTCCCTTCTTCCATCCTCCTGCCTATAACCTCATGTCGCCATCTTGTATCTTGAGGTTAAGGCCCACACAGTAGAGCCACAAAATATAAGGAATCTGGTCCCTGATATGACCAAGTGTTAGGCTGGGCTGTCTTCCCAGGCTTTTATATGAGAGAGAAATAAATACCCATCTTATTTGAGCTACATTTGTTTTTCTGCCATTTATAACTGAAATGAATTATAACAAATGCAAGTTAGTTTCCAATTTTTGTTATTGCACATCATATGACAGTAAACATCTTTCCATATATCTTTATATTTTTATGTGTCTATTATGTAGGAAAAAAGTACTACAGGTGGAATTGCTAGGTTAAAAGCATTTTAAAGCATAGACACTGCCAAACATTCTTCCAAAATGTTGTACCAACTACATTACCACTTACATCATGAGTGATATTTCCTCATTGTCAAGTTGCCAAACCACTTATATTAAAGAACCCAAACAAAGCAAAAAAAAAAAAGTTATATACTTGGATTCTCTTTTCTTTTTTTCTTTTTATTTCCTGTGTACATATTACTGATTTTTTATTTATGGTTACCCTTAGGTTCATATATGCATATTGCAGTCTACATTAAGTTGATGGTCACTTAAGCTTGAACGCATTTTAAAAGCACTTAATTTTTACTTCCCAACCATGTTTTATGTATATAATGTCATACTTTACATTCTTTTATTTTGTGAGTCACTTGGCTGATTTTTTTAGATAGAATTGATTTTACTGCTTTTTGCTGTCACTTCCATACTGGTTTTATAAGTAATTAATTTCCCACTTTATTATGTTTGCTTTTACCTGTGAAATTTTTCCTTCTATAATTTTCTTACTCCTGATTATGGTCTTTTCTTTCCACTCAAAAGAATTCTTTTTAACATTTCTCATAAGGCTAGTTTAGTGTAGTGAACTCCTTTAACTTTTGTTTGTCTGGAAAACTCTTTATCTCTACTTCTATTCTGAATGATAATTGTGTTAGAAGAGTATTTTTGGTTACAGATTTTTTTCCTTTTAGTACCTTGAGTATATCATTCCACTTTCTTCTGGTCTGCATTGTTTCTGCTGAAAAATAAACCGAGAGCCTTATGGGGTTTTTCCTTTTATGTAACTATTTTCCTTTCTCTTGATGCTTTTAAAATTCTCTTTTTATTACTACTTTTTTGCCATTTCATTTATTACTTGTTTTAATGTGGACCTCTGTGGGTTGATTTTGTTGGGGACTCTCTCTCTTTCCTGGAGCTATATGTCTGTTTCTGTTTCCAGGTTAGGAAAATATTCAGCTCTTATTTCTTCAAATAAATTTTCTGCCCCCCCCCTTCTCATTCTATGTTCCCTATGGGGATAATGTTATTACACTTGATGTTGTGGTTGAGTTCCCTTAATCTATTCTCATTTTTTATTATTCTTTTCCTTTTTCTTTTTCTTTTGAGCATGGTTGCTTTCCATTACTGTCTTCCAGCTCACTGATCCATTCTTCCACCTCTCTAATCTTCTATTGTTTCTCTCTAGTGTATTTTTTTTACTCCAGTGTATTTTTAATTTTGGTTATTGAGTTATTAATTTCTGTTTTTTTCTATTTGTTTTTCCCCAAATATATTTATTTTATTTTTTCAGTGTTACAAGATTAATTGTTCATGCACCACATCCAGTGCTCCATGCAATACATGCCCTCCTCAGTACCCACCACCAGGCTTACCCAACCCCCCACCCCATCCCCTCCAAAACCCTCAGTTTATTGCTCAGAGTCCACAATCTCTCATGGTTCATGGCCCCCTCTGATTTCCCCTCATTAACCTGTCCCTTCCTTCTCACAATCCCCTCCATGTTTACCTCACATAAGTCGGACCATAATTGACTCTCTCCACTTGACTTATTTCACTCTGCATAATCTCTTCCAGTCCCATCCATGTTGACACAAAAGTTGGGTATTCATCTTTTCTGATGGAGGCTTAATATTCCACTGTATATACAGACCATGTCTTCTTTATCCATTCATCTGTTGAAGGGCATTTTGGTTCTTTCCACAGTTTGGCGATTGTGGCCATTGCTGCTATGAATATTGGCTTACATGTGGCTCTTCTTTGTACTGCATCTGCTTCTTTGGGGGTAAATACCCAGTAGTGCAATTGCAGGGTCATAGGGTAGCTCTATTTTTAATTTCTTGAGGAATCATCACACTGTTTTCCAAAGTGGCTGCACCAACTTTCATTCCTGCCAACCATGGAAGAAGGTTCTCCTTTCTCCACATCCTCTCCAACATTTGTTGTTTACTGTCTTGTTGATTTTGAGTTATTAATTTCTGACTAGTTCTTTTTCACATTTTCTATCTCTTTTTTTAAGGTCACACGGAGATACTCCACTCTTTTCTCAGGTCCAATGAGGATCTTTACCAGGCTTATTACTTATTCTTTACCAGGCATATTACCTATCTCCATTTCATTTGGCTCTTTTGTTGTGGTTTTGTCCAATTCTTTCATTTGGGTCATATCCCTCTGTTTCTTCATTTTGTCTAATTTTCTGTGTTGTATCTATGTGTTAGAAAAGTCAGCTATATCTCCTGATCTTGAAAGTAGTGGCTTTATGAAGAAAGCTTCTGTGGTGCCTTCTGTGTAGCATTATGTCCCTTGTTCACCATATAGGTGCTTTAGGGGTGTCTTCTATGTGAGTTGCATATGCCATACTGTCATGGTTGAACCACATTTGCCTTTAATCCTATCTGTTGCAATGGTCCATTTTGCTTATAGTAGGCACACTGGGCAGGTTTGGTCCTTGTGCTGTTCAGGAGCCAGTCTTAGACTGCCATTGGTTTGTTGCTGTGTTGGTGTCAGCAATCAGATCATATGTCTGCCCTCAGGCCATCTGCCAGGGCTGAAGTCACACCAAACTTCAGGGTATTCTCCCTACATTGTCCCCCGAGAGGCTTTCAATCATGGGCAAGCCTGCAGTCAAACCAGATATCTGGCTTCTGTCCATATGCTGGGGCTATAGTATCATAGACCTAAAAGGTACTCTCCCTGTCTTATCCCCTAAAAGACTTTTGTTGATGGCCAGGGCCAGCAGTCAAACCAGATGTCAGGCCACTATCTGACCACTGGGGCTGGAGTCACCCCAAACTGCAGAGCTCTCTCCCTATGCTATTCCCTGAGGGGTTTCTGTTGGTCAGTGGGGCTGGCAGTCAGACCAGATCCCTGTCCCCAGTCCATTGGCTGCAGCTGCAGTTGCATGTGTAGTTATATTCCCCTCTCCCTAAGGCAGGAGCTACTACTACTTTGTAGTTATATTCCCCTCATTGCCCTCTTCTTAAGGCAGGGATACCTCCTGAGTGGGGTGAGTTGGATGGGCATATCCACAGAAGAATGCCAGGGCAGGGTGTATGATGTTAGCAAGATTAGTGGGTAGTGTCACTGCTGGTTCCCACAAGTATCCAACTATCTAGGCTGGGGTTGGGAGGTAAAGGAGGAGAAATGACACCCACCAGTTCTTTTTGTTATTGGACAAGTCTCTTAGAGATCCCTGCCAATCCAGTGAATGTTCTTCAATTAGTAAATAAACCCATGTATACTCCAGACACTTTTCAAACTGCTGCTTTTATGCTATATCCTGGCAAAGTTATTTGTTATACTGTCTCTTAAATGGTGGGATTCAGTTTTTTATCACCCTCCAGCACTTCCAGAGCTAAGCCCACTGATTTTAAAAGCATCTGAGTTAAGCCCTGATGATTGATTGTAAAAACTTGTGAAGTTAAGTCCCAGTGATTTCCAAAGTCAAATATTATGAGAGGTCATCTTAGTGTAGGTCCCCCATAACTGGGGTGCCTGGGGTGGGGTCTTCTCATCTCCCTTCTCCATGCTTGTGGTGTCTGTCCTGTCTGTGGTTAGTCTGTCCAGGAATATGGTTCGCAACTGAGTCTCCACCCCACCTACCCTTTTTCATCTGGCTTTCCCATGATTAATCATAAAAGTCTGTCCTGCCAATTTTTGGGTTGTTTTCTGAGATAATTGCATTGCCATAGCTA
Source organism: Nasua narica (assembly GCA_028533885.1). Lineage (NCBI taxonomy): Eukaryota > Metazoa > Chordata > Mammalia > Carnivora > Procyonidae > Nasua > Nasua narica. The sequence continues at coordinate 1,315 of JAPYYJ010001782.1, read as the reverse complement.
TTATCTAGGTGTGTCCATGGGATGAGGTGAGCTTAAGACCCTTCTACTCCATGATCTTCCCAAAAGTCTGAAAACTGAGTTTTGTATTATCTTTTTATCTGTTCCCTTAATATTGCTTTTTTTTTTCTTTCACATTCTGGGAATTATATCAGTGGCAAATTATTTGTTTAATTCTACTATATACCTTATTTTTCTTGTCATATTACATTGGGAATAAAACCAGAACAATATCAAATATGAGTGAAAGTAGTCATATTTTTTCCTCTTACCAAATGGGAATTCCTTTAGTAATTCACCATTAAGTATGATGTTTAAAGCAATCTTTTATTCAATGCTTTAAATCAACATAAGTTTTAAAATGTTTAAGCTTACTTTAATACATTATTTTCAAATATAAATAAAAAGTGGTTTGTCTTTAGTAGTAATAGGAGTTGGGGTTAGTAAGTAAACAAAGGAGCCTTTATTTTTTTATATATATTTTATTTATTTATTTATTTGACCCAGAGAGACACAGCAAGAGAGGGTACACAAGTAGGGGGAGTGGGAGAGGGAGAAGCAGGCTTCCAGCTGAGTAGAGAGCCCGATGTGGGGCTCGATCCCAGGACCCTAGGATCATGACTTGAGCTTAAGGCAGATGCTTAAGAACTGAGCCACCCAGGCGCCCCACAAAGGAGCCTTTACAAAACCTGAAAGTGAGGATTCACTGGCTCTGAATTTTAGAATGCTTGGCGAGTGACCTAATTTTGGGATACTTTAGTTTTGAGATCCAGCAGGAAAAAAACTCTGGAATGTATACCACTTGTACAATATAATGCCTCTGTTTTAGGAGGGATTCTTTAAATTATAACATTATTTGACAACAGTTTTACTATATGAAGTATGTTTTTAAAATAAACATAAGACCTGGCTAAATCATGTTATAATATATTCTTAATAACTATATATTAAGGGGAGGGGGCAAGATGGCGGAGAAGTAAGAGATCCTGCAGCAACCGGTCCCCAAAAGTGAGCTGGAAATCTACTAGAACACGCTGAACACCCATGAAATCACCCTGAGGAGAAAGATTTCTAACCCCAGGATCTCTCCGAGAGCAGAAGACAGCAGTGGAGAGGTAAAAGCAAAGTGGGATCACTCGAGCTGATATTGGAGGATAAATAAAAGGGGGAGGGAGCCACCAGAAGCTAACCAAGGACAGTAATACCCCAAAGGAAAGTGCCCGGTGGTGGGAGGACAAGCATAAACGTAGAACCAAATAAAAACACTTAAAAAGGGCAAAAAGTTCAGAGGAGTAACTAGTGGAAGGGGGTGGTCGCG
>JAPYYJ010001781.1:0-13719 GCA_028533885.1 Nasua narica | reverse complement strand
AAAAAACAACTACTGGGACTACACTGAAATAAAAAACGTATGCACCTGAAGGAAACCATCAACAACATGAAGAGGCAACCTACTGAATGGAAGAAGATATTTGCAAATGATGTATCCGATAACGTGTTAATATCCAAAATATATAAAGAACCTATACAACTCAACACACACACACACACGCATCACACACACACATGCGTGTGTGCGTGCACACACACACACAAATTATCTAATTAAAATGCGCAGAAGACATGAACAGACATTTTTCCAAAGATGACATACAGATGTCCAATAGACACATGAAAAGATGTTCAACATCACTAATCATCAGGGAAATGCAAACCAAAATCAGAATGCAATATCACCTTACACCTGTCAGAATGGCTAGAATCACAAAGATGAGAAATAACAAGTGTTGGCAAGAACATGGAGAAAAGGGAACTCTCATGCACTGTTGAGGGGAATATAAATTGCAGTCACTGTGGAAACAGTATGGAGAGTCCTCAAAAAATTAAAAGAGATATCATATGATCCAGTAATTCTGCTACTGAGTATTTACCCAAAGAAAATAAAACATTAATTCAAAAAGATGTATGTGCTTCTATGTTTATTGCAGGAAAGGTTATTTACAATATCCAAGATATGGAAGTAACCCAAGCGTCCATCCATAAATGAATGGTAAGGAAGATGTGGTATATGTATGCAACAGAATATTACTCAGTCATAAAGAAGAATGAGATCTTGCCATTCAAGACAATGTGGATGGACTTAGAGGATATTATGCTAAGTGAAATGAGTCAGACAAAGACAAGAATCACTTAATTTCACTTATATGTGGAATCTAAAAATCAAAACAAACCAACAAGCATGCACAAAAACGAAAAGCAGAAACAGACCCACAAATACAAAGAACAAACTGGTGGTTGCCATAAGGGAGGTGGGTAGAGAGATGGGCTAAATGGGTAAAGGAGCATGGAAGGTACAGGCTTCCAGTTATGGAATGGATAAATCACAGAGATGAAAGGCACAACATAGGGAATATAATCAGTGGTATTGTAATGCTATTTTATGGTGACAGATGGCAGCTACACCTGTGGTGAGCACAACATAACATATAAAGTTGTTGAATCACTATATTGTACACCTGAAATTAAAGTAACAATGTGTGTCAACTGTACTTTAATAATAATAACAATAATGATAAAGTCAAAACTGAAACTTGGCTTATAAATATCTCTACATTCTGGCCCTTAATGCTCAGCTGTATCCAGGGTCACACTCTCATATTTTTGAACTCTATAGTCCAGCATTATTAAACTAATCTCAGGTTCTTAGTATAATATGGTCTATTTCATCTGGGTTTCTGTATATGCCATTCCCTTGTCTAGATATCATTTTCTGCTTTGCTTGGCTATTTTCCACCTTTCACTCATTGTTCAGGTTTTAGCTTAAATTTTACTTCCTCCGATGAATGTGTAGGAGACATTAATGTAAATAATCAGGGAAATAATTGAAAGAGAATGTATGAAATGTAATGAGAAATGTCAGTAAAATACCTTAGAAACCTATTATGCATGCACTCACTGGCTATAATTTTTCGTATAAGTTCTTTGCAGATGGTCAGCACATTTCACCAAAAGCTGAGGAATCTAAACTAAGATTCATTAAAATTAGGTATCATCCAATTGTAAACATTTATATTCATATTCCTGAATCTGAATGTGGTAGTATAGAAGAAGCATGTGGGCCTTTATTTAGGCATTTTCCCCTTGCTCAGTTGCCATATTTCTTTAGTGCCCTCAAATATATTTTTCTTAACAGAACATAGCTAGTGAGGTCTTCTATAATGTCAGTTCAGTTAACCTTTTGAAAACTGAAATCTACCATGCATGTCCTATTGTTCGTAGTTTGGCCTGGGTATCTCAGCATAAATATTATATTTATTTTTAACCTGATCCATCTTCATCTCAACTTGAAAAACTGCCTAAGTCATTGTCACTGCCAGAAATATTTCATCAACATCTGCATTTTATCAAATTTCCAAAGAGGTGGGGGAGAATTCTAATTTTTGTTAGGTAGCCTTCGTAATTACAGGCTTGGAACAGTTTTAGGAAATAATTTTTTCTTTTACAGCAGTATCTTTATTAAAATGTTTTCAGTATAAAAATTTATACCAATAATCTCCATCAACTATACTGGCATTCATCGTATAGCTTTTTATTCAGAACTTCTTTACGTATCTCTTTCGTCTTATGTAAGACCGATCACATGTGGCTTTTTTATCTTGTACAGGATTGATTCTTCAATTTTCAATTTCTAAACTAATTACTTCATGATGTAAAGGAAAATACATGTTTTAAAATAGTGCATAGCACATAATAGGTGCCTAAAAAATAACTGAGAATTTAAGAAGTCTATGGACACTAGTGAAGTGACCAGTAGGGCTATTTCCTCATATACTGGAGGACACAATGCAAGAACATAAAATACTGCCATTTTAAAGTATTTTTATTACTTTCTTCCAAAGAGAATCATTTCCTAAACTAATATGTATTGTAATAGTAAATAAGTGCTTATTAGCGCTAAAGTAATTTACATGATGGTAAAGAAATGAATCAAAATATTAAATGCCACATGCTGGGATTCTTACTGTGAAAGAAATAACCCATGAATCTTCATAACAGGGTTATATTAGTCTTAGTAATATGTTAGCTTCTTTTTACTGCACCCACATAATCTCTTGAATTTCTGGTGGTGAAGAACAAAATTTTCTAGAAAAGAGCATAGAGAAAAGTTCACAGTGTAGTAAACAAGTGTATATTTGGCTCTACTTGTTACATAGGGGAAAATAACAAAATAATTGAGATAGGACTCCAAGAAAATGGGACAAAGTTAGGTTAACTACAAAAGTAATGTCTCTGAGAGAGGGAGGCTGGACATGGTGATGTGGATCAGAGCCATGTGAAATTCCATGAGCCCTCTACTTCTTCATCCTGTTTGGCCCCAAATGATATCATAGGGAATAATATGGGGGTTATTTTAATCCTATCTTATTTTAGGTGATTTTGTAAAGTCAAAAGTATTTAATGTTTTTTTTCCTTCCTTAGTTGGAAACTAGCAAGAAGAGAATATATCATTCTCCACACAATACACACTATATATTCTGGCCGGAACCTCTCAGGGTTTCCAACAGAAAGAAATTAGATGCCAGTAACTTTAAGAGACACAAGGCTTTCATTAACAATAGGAATCATATGGGAGATTCCTGTCACAATTGTGAACACCAGCTTAAATGCTGAAGTATCATTTTTGTGTATGTGCAAATAAATGTCTCAAGTGCTTTTCGAAAGAATGAAAATGAAAAGGGAAGGAAAGACTAAAATTACTTAAGATCCAGATGAAGATGATGGAGTTCCTACGTAATTCATGAATTTACTTACCCAGGATTTTTCTAATATCATGGGCCAGTAGAGAAGGATTTGTGTAAAGTTTACAAGCATATTTTTAAACAAACTTTCACTGAAACATGGGCATTGTTGATTCTTGGACCATATATCAGAAGATAATTAAAGAGATGAGCATCAGGGTACTGAAGGAGAAGATCAAGCTCAAATCTCCTCAAGAATCTATATTGTCCTAGAATCCTTTGGATAAGTGCATTAACTTTTAAAAACATGAAATTACAAACAGTGCCCCACTTCTGTTTCCAAAAAAATGTTAAGCTAATTAGACGGCTAAAATAGACAGTTGTACTCTTCATCCTCAACAGTTCTAACATTTCTTTTAGGCTACACCCAAGTTACCGAGGAAAACCAGAGGACAAGTCTCAAAGAGACAGAGTGACAGCCAAAAATATCTTGCTCTCAGTTTTTAAACTTCTTCCAAAGTGGCCATTCTGTGTACATTGACTTTAAACATTCCAGCATACTGGAATCCGATGGTGAGATGTAGAAAACTGTATGAGTTTCAACTGGTTGGCATATTTTTTTTCCTTTTAAGTCAGAGAATTTAGGTAAAACTGTTAGATTATACTTAGGTTAGTGAACATTTTGGTAAGAAGTACATATTTTTATAAGATTTGGTGATTTTTTCAGCATGTTATAATTTCCAGGCTAAGTTCTCCAGAAGAATCTACTATGGAACACTTACAAAACGTTGCTTATAATTGTGTTAAATATACCAAGATAAATCTTTAAAATATCAATTATCTTGGGACATCTGGGTGACTCAGTTGGTTAAGCGTCTGCCTTCAACTCAGCTCATGATCCCAGGGTCCTGGGATTGGGCCCAAAGCCCGCATTGGGCTCCCTGATCAGCCTGTAGCCTGCTTCTCCCTCTCCCGCTCACCCCTACTTGCACTCTCAATCTCTCTCTTTTTCTGTGTCAGATAAATAAATAAATAAATAAATCTTTTAAAAATAAATAAAATACTAATTATCTTGACAATAGAGAATTTTAAAATGTTTATGTACACACACATGCTTTACTAGATTGGCAGACATACTTAACCACTCTAAGGACTTGGGACTATTAACTGTTTAAAACTAACCATATTGTTTAAAAAGGGCTTTGTATTTGACTTTGAGCGTACTGATGGCTGGGGAAATGAGAGAAACATCTAAGAAGTTGTTTTTTTTCTAATAAAGATTTTATTTATTTATTTATTTGTGAGAAAAAGAGTACAAGAAGCAGGTGTGTGGGCACAAGAAGCAGGGGGAGCAGCAGAGGGAAAGGGACAAACAGACTCCCCACTGAGCAGGGAGCCCAACTTGGGGCTTGATCCCAGGACCCTGAGATTATGACCTGAGCCGAAGACAGACACTTAACTGACTGAGCCACCCAAGCGCCCCTAATAAGTTGTTTTTTAGAGAAAGAATAATTCTTTAGAGGAGTTTGTATCTTCACGGCCTGGTTCCCTTAGAAACCTGGCTCTAAGAATTTAGTTATAAGAAACAGATCCAAGAAACACCAACTATCTCATCTCCTCCTAAGTCTTGAAGACATGAGTCTTCAGGAAGCAGGTATAGGGCACATTAGAAGCACTGAACCTGGAAGTTTCAAAGGAAGCTGAGAAATAAGCAACCATCTAATTTCCCTACAATTTTGCCTAGAAATTTTGCCTAGAAATCTCATTAGGAAAATAGAACAGGGGAAAAAAAATATATATATATGTATTTATCGATGTTGAAATAGTATTTAGTCTATGTAATTGAAAATTTTCCAGTTACAGATTTGCCACTGGATGATGCTCTTGTGTTTTCAGTAAGAAAATATAAAGTTTGATTTATAGTTTCTGTCACCATAAGTCTGACCAGATGGTGACAAAATAAGATTACAATGGAAAAATTTGAAACTAGGCATCCTTTAAAGAGCACCATTGGGAAAATTAAAAGGCAAAAAAGTGAAGCAGAGAAAACTGGACTATCTCTATGCTATTCTGGTGTGTAAGTGCTGTGGATGGGGTGATATCTTGATTTAATAACCAAGTGGATATTGGTCACTCTTGGTCCCAGTAATGCTTTTATTTATGGCTTTGTGTCTCCTAACATGCAAAATAGGCCATGAGGTATCCATTGCCTCAAAGAAATACCACAACGCATTTGATAATTTAAAACATGCTCTCAACTTTTTAACTGCAAGAAGCCAAAATCCATGAGAAAGAGGGCAAAAGACTTCAAGGATACATGACCATGATCAGTTTTCTTCCTCACTTTAGGGAACTATACAGGATCGCACTGTGGAAGAAAAAGGAAGAATGGGGGAAAATACAGTATTAAATACCTGTTGTCTCTGCGAAGGAGCTACTGCCTATACCCTGGAGTTAGGCACTCTTGGGGAATACAACAGAAATATTATGTACATTAACATTTGGTATTTTATACACAAAATGAGGTTTTCTCTTCATAAATACAAACGGGCAACTATCACAGAAATATTAGAAGAATGCAACCTATAAGAAAAACATCAATGGAGGAGATATGGAATGAGTGAAGAGCAAGAGAAAATTTATTCTAAAGAACCGGCTCACTCAATTGGAGAAGCTTGGCTAATCCAGGATCTTCAGTGTAGGCCAGCAGCCTGGAGACCCAAGGGAAAGCTGTTCTTACAAGTTGAGTCCAAAGACAGTCTGGAGACAGAATTTCCTTTTCTTTGGGTGATCCCAGTCTTTTTTCTTGTAAGGCCTTCAACTGATTGAATGAGGCCCACCCGCATTATGGAGGGAAATCTCCTAAATTCAAGTCTACTGATTTAAATGCTAATTTCACCTAAAAATAGTAACTTCACAGCAACATCTAGACTTGTGTCTGACCAGATATCTAGGTACTGTAGCTTACCCAAGTTGACACATACAATTAATCATTTATGAACACTAAAACTTGAAGCAGAAGGACTGGAAAATAAAGTTTAGGAAATTTACTAGAATGTAAACAGAAGACTAAAAACATGGCATATATGAAAGCAAATGGTGTGAGTCTTAAGATTGCAGGGGATTCCAAAATAGCTATTAAAAAATGAATGATGACTGGTATCTAAAAAATTCTTCTGAATTTTCAGAACATCAAAATAGAGAAAAGATTCCAAAACTTTTCAGAGATGAAAAAATCACTTCTGAAGGAATATGAATCATATTGGCATCAGAATTGTCATCAGCAACCACTGGATGTCAGCAGACAATGATGCAATCTCTTCAAAATTTGGGTAAAAATGTGATAGGTGACTTCAGATTCTATTCCTAGGCAAACTATCAATCAAATCAGTCAGGAAGAAGGAATTTTCAGACATGTGATGATTCAAAGTTTATCTCCCACATATTCTTACTTAGAGACTTATTTCAAGGTTTTCTCCAGCAAATCAAGAGGTTGAAAAAAAGTATCAAATGAGAAGACCATTCTTTACATATACCTGAGGCAAAAAAGTCAAATTTATTACTTGTTTAACAGATAAGAATTGTGGGTATAGATTGCAATCTCTGAACAAAGCAAAGAGTAGACCTCTGGTAGGCCCTGAGGAAGGTGGAGTAAGGTTAGTTAATTATGCTGACTTTTAGAAGCTTCTGGAGTGAGGCATCCACTGATTAGCCAGCCATGGGAGGCCTGAGTACACAAGTGACACTATCACTGATTGAGAGGGATACATTTAAAACCTGCTCTGAGGTATCCTATTTATAATTTGGATTTGGGGCAAGAATCACAAGTCAGTATCTGGTGGCAAAATAACAATCAGTATTTTCTTGATCTTGGACAAGAAAAAATTTTATTCTCAAAAGATGATGGTATGGGGCCATCCAAGAGATCCAAGCAAGAGAAAAGAGAAGTATCAACTAAGCCCTATTGAATCAGGAAATTGGAAGTCTGCAGGAGAGAAGTATTTAATGCAAAAGGGGATTAAATAAAATATAATATATATTTGAGAGTTCTGAGGGAAAAATGTGATGTAGTGCAATATCATCATTATAAGAACAAACTTTGGGAGCCAACTGGCTGTGCTTGAGTCCCCTCTCTATTGGTTACACATCTCCACTGTGTGACCCAAAGCATGCTACTTAACTTCAGTCTCTTGCTTTATCTGTAAATTGACTATAGGAATAGTATCTATATTACAGACATGTGAAGAGCACACAATGTGTATTGTTACTATTGCTTTGTTACAAATTACTGCAAAATTTAGTGGCTTAAAACAATGATAAGCATGTATTATCTCCTATAACTTCGATGGGACAAGAAGATGCATAGGTTGGGCTGGAGAAAAGGGACTCGAGGTCTGTGGTGATGTGGCAATCAAGATGATGGGGATACACTGGATCACTCACTGGCTGGCAAGTTAGTGCAGGATGTCGACAGGAGACCTCAGTTCCTCTGTATGTGGGCCTCTCCCAATAATGCTGAAGTGTCCTTATGATTCCACAGCTGTGGCTGGCTTTCCCCGGGGCAAATGATACAGAAGAAGAGTTTGGCAGAGGCTATCCTCTTTATGACCTAATTTCAGAATCATCACACCACTTCTTCCTTATTCTACTCAAAAGAATGAATCATTCTGTCCAGGCTGCATTTGAGGGAAGTGAATACAAAAGGAGGTATGCCAATGAATTTATATATATTTTAAACCTATTACCTATACAGAGTGCATAGAACAATCCTTGACATAAAATAGTATGTAAGCATTTGGTATTGTTATGTTCTTCATGAAAATTATAAACATTTTTTAGCTGTTTGGTGGTGGTATATAGAAATGCAGTCAACTTTTGTACACATTCTTATCTGGTATTTTTAAAAATTGTCTTATTAATTTGAACAATTTGTTCACGGGTTTTTGGGGAGGCTTTCTGTGAAATCAACCACAATGTCTGCAAATAAAGAATATTTAATTCCTTCAAATCCTTACATATTTTATTTCTTCCTCTAGTTTGGTTGTGCTAGTTAGGATCTTCTGTACAATGTTAAAAGTAGCAGTGATAATGGGAATTCTTGGTTTGTACCAGATATTCAAGGACATACTTTTAACCGTTAAATTGTGACATTGGTAAGATGCTCTTTGCAGATACTCTTTGTCATTTAATTTTGTGTGTGTGTGTGGACATAGCTTGCTAAGAGGTGTTTTTTTTTTTTAATCCTACATGGATATTGAATTTTATTTTATTTTTCTGAGGCTGCTGATTTTCTTTTCTTATAATGTGGTAAATTATATATTCACTTTTCTTCTTCATTGCATCATTCCAGAGCTAAGTTGGGTCCCATCCTGAGGTTCCTGAGTGAACTAGACCAGGATTTAGGGCCAAGTCAACTCTCAAAGTAGATCTTTGATTATTAATAGTTCACAGTTTTGACTCTTGAAAATTCCTTTGTAGGTGAATGAAAAAAATTAGGATATGCATTTATTTAACCACTCTTTTCTAGAGTTAATTTTTTTGCCACGAATTTAGTAAATATATTCTCTTGTTTTGCAAAAAGAGCTCTTATAATAAGCCTTCCATAGGACTTCCCATGCAATGAAAGAGTTATTTGGGTCCTTCTGTAGAAAATACCAAAAAGGAGTTAATATGGAAAAATTACATTTTCTTTGTTAACTTGTTTAAAACACTGTGGTCAAATCCACACATGCACACATTCAAACAAGCAGGGACTGAATTTAAGTACAGAAACAGACTGCCTTCCTGAATTAATCTTTCAGTTTTGCATTTCACAATTATTAGTTGTTTTTGCTTTAAGTAGGAAGGTGTACCCAAGGAGAAGCAGGAGTTCTGCTTTCCCTCAGGGCTCTTGTGAACAAAACACATCACAGAGCTGGAACCAGGCAGTACATCAGCTTGCATTCACTGAAGCAGAAACAAAGCCTTATTTTATAAGTTTCCTCCTATAATTAAGAAAAAGAAAGAAAGAAAGAAACTAGCTTTTCTGTTTTTCCTTGGAATTGAGCCCTGTTGACCTTAAAGATTTTACCTTTTCCCTACTTAACACCACAACAGGTAAAAATTGCTGGTGACTAGCCAGCTGGAAAAACAGAACAGTCTCAACTCACTTTCCTTCTTTTTAGGTTAAGCCGGACGGAAGTGGCTTGTTCTTTGACCAGTGATCAGTGTTCTCAGAACATCAGGACTGTCACAAGGAATTGCGCTGTCAAATCCCAATAAATGTCAAACAAGTTGTTGATTTCACCAATTTTGCATCCTGTGTCTCTCCTAGGAGAGTGAGGGTTGGTTTAAAGAAGAGGGTGTACGGGAAAAGCTGGCGAAGTCTTTGTACATGTTGGCAAGGCATAAAGAAAGGCAAAGTTGGCGAGAGACAGAATAATAATTACTCCCATGCTTGGAGTGCCTACTATATGCCAGGCATTTATAAACATAATTTCATTTATTCTTTTGCCACTCCAGGGAGTAAGGGTTGTTATCTCCAGTTTACATATGAGAAGCTGATGCTCAGAGAAGTTAAGTAAATTTTACTTCAGTTAGTGATGGAGCTAGGATATAAACGCAGTTCTATACAAGTCTGAAGTCCATACTGCTCTTTGCCTTAGTCATTCCACATGACGCATTTTCATTTATGCTTCCTTTTGTTTGAATACATTGCCAATTACCAATTGCACTTAAACGAATAAGCAGGTTTTAGTAGGCAAATATAACAGTAAATGAGCTAGAATAATCAGTCATGCACTTTGAGTAATACAGCATCCAGGACTACCCCTGACAAGATACCCTTCAATTTGGGGTGCTATGATAAGACAGTATCTTGCCAAGTGTTCTAAACTCAATAGGTTAGGGATTTCAATAGGTATTTTCCTTAAGCAAACAAGCAGGATATTTTTTATGGATCATTAAAAACACCATTCTGGTATAAAGAAGCCTTCAGATTTCATAATTGAAATCTTTTTGATTGGTTGTCATTGGTCTATTATCATGAACAAGTTCACCAGTTCCAACAATTTTATTAACTTCAAATGACACCACACCACCTGCATTAAAACTGCTGGAGAAATAACAGACCGCCTTTCAATAGATACTTGGACAACTGGTGTTACAGTTCCAAATTTATGTTTTTATAAAACATTATTCTGCTTTTATTTCTGAAAGCAATTATTTTTCTATGAATAGCTGTGAACACAGGCCTTCTGGAATTCAGAGAACTAAACATTTTACAAAAGTAAGATACCTAGAAAAAATGCAACAGCCTAATTTTATGGACCTCCAACTTTGTTCTAAGGCAGTTGTGAGCAAGAAGAAACTGGTTGTATCAAAAGGGACTCTTGCACAGTAGTGCATGGATAAGATAAGCACAGTATCCCTACCTTATGTGGAAGATAAAAATTGTGTGCGATTGAGCTTCAGTTTGGAATAACTATATAAAAAAACAAAGACAAAAACTATGATCTTACATAATATAGCCCTAATTTTATCTTGGGCATTCATACTTTTATTGATATATAATTTATTAATATATTATTCACTCAAAACTATTTTTAAAACCTGAAAATTTCCCAGGATGTAGTATAAGGGAAATATTTACTTTTGTGGAAAAGAGACAGAAAGGAGACATATACAATATATAGAACACATAAAAAGAATAAAGTTGTACCCTGTAAGTCTTTTGCCCCATCTGATTATACCATTTCCATCTATTTGTAGATTCATCAATTGCTATGTAATAAATACTTAGAAAGCATTCAAACAATTGAAATATATGTAAAGTAAAAAGTGAAAGTCTCTTGATTTTTTTTACCTCACTCTGGTAATTTTCATTAAGTATATATCCATTCAGACTTTTCCTATGTTTATAAGCACACAAATATCCACAAAGGTTTTATTAAATGACATTTTATAAATATTTTCCTGCTTCATTTATATTACAAATCATGATTCTTTTTCACTATCAATGCATTTAAATCCACCTGATTTTTTTAACAGATTAAGAGTATTCCATAAATAAATATATCATGACTAATTTAACCACTGCCCTATTTATGGATATTTATAGTGTTTCATTTTTATCTTTATTTGGAGGAACTCCCTGTTTCTATCTATGTATTAATTATCACAGGCTTATAATTACTTTCTCACAAATCAACACTAAAGAAACTATAGAGACATGGATTCAATTTGCTTAAAAATATGAGATAATCTTGTGAGAATGAGAGCTGTACTGGATTATGTGGCAGAGATTGCTGTAGTGTGGGGTAAAAGGCAGCTGTTTTAGGTGAGAGTGTCTGTGTTACTAAGAAGTGGTTAACAGTCTTCTCTGTTTTTTACCCTGCTGTTGCCTTGAGAGAGTCACTGTTTGCCCTCTTTCTGCAAAAATCTGAGGCAATGGTCTAAATTGTTGTAGTATCCAAAGAGCAGCTCAAAAGCCTTGACGAGATGAATGGTTGGATAAATTGGTGAGCAATGATTGACTTTTGCCTCCTTTGTTTCCCCCCTTTCAAGTCCACAGGGCAGATGAATTTTCATCTATTCGTATTTTCTCCTCCCCATGTTATTTCTCATTGAAAGTTTAAAAATTAAACCCTATCTAAAGAGTTGCTTGGTGAGGTGATATCAAATGTGAGTCCTTGCTTGCGGGATGCTCCACCATAAGAAGAGTCTGATATTCTCAGGAATATCAGGGGAACTTTTATTCTCAGAGAGAATATAAACTTATAGGCCAAAATAATAGGACATCCAAAGAAGATAACTACTTCAAAGAAAAATGCCAACTTAAAAACATAAACCAAAAAAAGCAGGAACAGAAGAATGGAAAGATTACAAACTGCAGAGAAAAATAGTAACCATACTAAAAGAGATAGGGGGAGATATTAAAAATATGAATCAAAAATTTTAAAAAATCATAAAAAAGAACCATATGAAAATATTAGGTATGAAAATATATTAGATAAATAACACAATAATTGCGATAAATAACGGAACAATATGTGACTAAATACTATATTAGTGAGTTGGAAGATCAGCCTGGAAAACTCTGAGATTAAAGTAGGAAACAACAAAGTAACTGTAAATTAAAAGGAAAAGTTAAGAGATATAGTAGACAGCAGGAGAAGTACCAGTATCTGGGTAATAGGAAATCAAAAGAAATAAATAAAAATGGAGTGGTACAAATATTTTCTAAAATAAGAAAAGAGGGACAAATTTAGAATAAAAGATTTCATAGATGCCAAAAAAGAGAAACTTGTACTTAGGCAAATATTGGTAAAAATGAAAGAACGTAAAAAAGAAAAAAAAGGAAAAGAGAGAAAAGATGACTTAAAAAAGAAAGAAAGAAAAATTCTGAAAGGCTCTAAAATGAACAAGTGGCTGACCTACAAAGAAATAAGAATCGGACTGATGCCAGATGTCTGTATAAAAAGACCGAATATAAGATGACAATGGAGCAATATCTAATAAGTATTAAAGGAAAATAATTTTCAGTTTATGGTTTTATACTTATAAAAATTCTTATTTACATGTAAATGTCTAAAATGCACCTTTTAGCAAACAGAGTTTCAAAAATATGCAACAGAATGACTTACATTGAAAACCCTATGGGAAGAAGTTTTCAAATCGGAAGAGAAATGAACATTAGAGGAGTTGAGATATGAGGTACTCATAAGTCTTAGAAGAGTTTGCATATATTTTTAAAATAATTAAGTTAAAACATAAGAAAATGAAGACATATTTTTATAATATTCAATTAACATTCTAGATCACACTAACAAGATAATAGGTAGGTGGAGTGTGAAAAGAACATGAGAAAGGTTTTGTTATGGGGAACGTATAGATGCTGTTAAGTCACAATTTAAAAAGGAAGAATAAATTTAAGACTTCTACAAAAGTTGGAACAAATTGAAATATAAAAGAAGAGAGTAGCAGCAATAAGACCAAAAATATCAGCAATCACAACAAATATAAATGATTTATTTATTTTTTCGCCCCAAATTTGTTTATTTTAATTTTTCAGTGTTACGAGATGGATTGTTCATGCACCACACCCAGTGCTCCATGCAGTACATGCCCCTCTTGATACCCACCACCAGGCTCACCCCGCCACCCCCTCCCCTCCAAAACCCTCAGTTTGTTGCTCAGAGTCCACAGTCTCTCCTGGTTCAACACCTCCTCCAATTTCCCCCCATTTGCCCTTCCCTTCCTTCTCACGATGCCCTCCATGATTTTCTTTATACTCCACACGTAAGTGAGACCATACGATAATTGCCTCTCTCCGCTTGACTTATTTCACTCCCCATAATCTCTTCTAGTCCCGT
>JAPYYJ010001780.1:0-13723 GCA_028533885.1 Nasua narica | reverse complement strand
GGGACAAAGACCAAACATGCATTCCTTATTATAAATGATGATATCACAGAATGCCATCCATTTGGATACCGTTGTATTGGAGTTGACTGTTTATCAGGCAGGCTCAGACTAGATAGGACGGAAGGCTCTCAGAGGGAGCTTTCTCTGATCATCTTGGTCCGCCCAAGAAAGTCTACCCAGTGCAGTCAATACATAGTAAATAATCAATAAATCACGTTAATATATACACAGATTATTAAAACAACACAATTCTTGCCTTCTACTGCTAGGAACACTTGTCGAGTCCCTACTCTGTGCAACATTCGTAGCTCTAAGCGCTTGACACATATTTGTTCCCTTCATCTCCAAAACCACCCTACTAGGAAGGAGGTTCTTCTGTTGTTATCCTCATTTCTCAGATGAAGAAATGGAAGCACAGAGAGGCTGAGTCCTTTGCCTGAGTTGACAACAACTAGAAAGTGGCTAAGAAGCTACGATGTGGCTAAGAAGTTTCCAGATTATTTTAAAGGTACTTTTTAAACAACCTCTAAATCAGGACAAACTGAAGAGAGCTCTTCCAAGGAACATAAGCCACTCCGGAGGAAGTGGCAGCAGGCAGCCCAAGAAGGACCTACCCCCTGCTCCCGGCACCATCCCCATCACACAGAATAAATCAGCAAGAAAAAGGTCCCCACCACTTTGATCCCTCCGTTCAATCCCACTGCATATCACACCCACAGAACAGCCTAGAAACATGGAAAGATTGATAGGTGCGGTAGTGCTGAAAGCCCGTGGAATAGCTTTTCTCCAATGACGTTATCAATCTTGTGCTGATACAATGCAGTGTAACTGCCTGAAAAATATCACTTCCCAGCAGGACCTACACAGAGATTCTGAGTCTACAGGATCTTGGGGAACAAGGGAACTTATCACACGTTATTGGCTCCTATCACAACATTCCACATATTTTTTCAGCCTCCTTTCTAAGCCCTTCTTTGCAAGAGTCATACGTTTTCACCTTCAACAAGGTAGGTTTTCCAGCTAAGAATTTTTCCCCCGCACCTCTCCCTCCTCACTTTTGGTCGCTCTTGTGTTTTCTCCCACAGGCGCTGGCTGATAAAATTGGCATCGGCTGCTCTCTGGTTCGTGGGGAGTATGGCAGAGCTTGGAATGAAGTTAAGTTGATGAATGAATCTCAGAAGGGACTGATTGGGGCTCTCCCTCCCCCTGAGGTGTATATCGTTGACCTCATGTTCCATCCAGGCGAGTTGATGAAGTTAAGAAGTAAAGAGGCGGATCTTTACCGATATCTCTAAGCTACCAAATGAACGAAAAGGGTTTCACACAAGAAATGCATTATACACACTTCCCATGAAGTTCGTCAATTGATTTTATTTCTTTAAATAAAAATATTAGAAATGTTCTCTCTCTGTAGAAATGAGGGCACTTGGATTGAATTTGGCAGTGGTTCTGATTTCAGGCTCTTGGCAGAGTTCGGTCTGGTTAGATCCTATTATGCGCACTGTCCCTCATGTAAAGTTTATTATTGTCAAAATTAATCCATCCCGCTATTTCCTGAGGAGCCTCTCTGCCCTTCGGGAATCATGTGGTAAAGCACCCAGCTGCTGGCCGCTGTTCCCGGGACAATACCGTGGCCTCATGCCTGTCGTGCCCAGAATGCTTCAGGAACACTTGGTTAAATAAATTCAATAGTATTTTATGTCTTCAGTCCCCTTGTCTCACTAAGTCAGAGTATTGATAGTTCGAATTTAGTATTACAAATTCTAAAAATTTTGTGTTCCCATTTTTAAAAACGTATTATTAAGAAAACAGTGTAATATATGTCACTAAACTAAAAATCTTTCTAAAACCTATTCCTATAAACTGTCTTCTGTCCTGTCTTTGTTTTACTTGAATATATACCTCCAGTTAAAAACAATTCTGATTTGCTTTTACACATTTTCATGCTCGGTCATCAAATGAGTTGTCTTGCATTCGTGTAGCCTAAAAATCCTGTTTTGGAAATTTTTAGATGTAGAAAGAGAGTAAGTCTTTGTGAGAAATTGTGTTTTGAGCATTGAAAATGAAACAGGGAACAAACACACATTTTAAGAGATAAATAGAAACTAGTAATATGATGACTGTCATAAAGTATCCTAGCCTGGCTTTAAGTCTCAAGTTTACTGTCATCATTTTACTAGAAGGTTTTTAACAGTCAGCTTGATTTTAGAAATGAAGGCTGAGATGATTCTGTATGAGCCGATGTAGAACTTCAAAGAATTTGTATTTCCTTATTTCAAAATAAAGTTCTTTATATCAAATGGTATGGTAATTATATTTATCATGCAATTTCGTGAACTGGGGCATGGATTATAGGATGCAAACCCGTCTAAGCATTTTCAAGTCTGTTTTGATCCAGAACACATTTAAAGTGGATTACAAAGATATGTAAGATGTAACAAGATAAAAATAAATGAAAAACAGGCGTAAGTGTTGGAAAGCAAGTTCAACAAGGCCGGGAATAAGCTTAGAATTCAAATGCCTCCATGAAAATCCCATGCATTTGTTAGCAGTGGGTGAAAATTTGACGCTAAGCTCTCTAGCAGACAAGGCAGTGGGAAATGCTATCAGTTACATGATTTATAATAGGGTCTGCCGGCTAAAAGCACAAAGCAGTTTCTCAGGAGGAACAAAGACCAGGGGAATTCCTCTTTGGGAGCTTCATACAGATGACAAATGTAATATAGAAAATAACATCGTTGAAAAACAACCTCCTAGTAAGTTCTGAAAAGGGTTTTTGTAGGCAATGGCCTACCGGCAAGATGGAATGAAGCAAAAGTTCCCCTCAGAGCCACTGTGCTTGTGGTCCGGGTAGACAATGTATTTTTCAGTCGGATACAGACCAAGGGCCATCCTCCTCCCCTTTTCTCATTATAGAAACATTTGCGTATAATGTCTCTCTCAACTGGCTTCTAGGAAATTATGGCACAGGTTTGAGTTTAAATTCTATTTTGAGACCATTCTTTGAATTTCATCTATCTTGTGTTACCAAAAGGTTCACAATAGCCACACAAAGTATAAAGTACCTAGAAATAGATTTAATAAGAAATACACAAGGAAAACTATAAAATTTTCATGAGATCTGAATAAATGAAGATACACATCATTTTCCCTGATGGAAACTCAGCAATATAAAGATTTCAGTGCACCCCATATTAATACATACATTTAGTATCTCATTTAGAATGCCAACACATTGTCTTTTCTGAAACCTGACAAATAGTAAACTTTATCTGGAAGAAGGAATGCAGGAGCATGCCAATAATATTTGCAATAAAAAAAAGGAAGAGGAATTGGGTCCATCATCTATCAGAACATATATTAAAAAGTGGTAAGAAATTAGTATGGAATGGGCATAAAAACAGAACAAAATTAAGAGTACAGGGCACCTGGGTGGCTCAGTGAGTTAAAACCTCTGCCTTTGGCTCAGGTCATGATCTCAGGGTCCTGGGATCGAGTCCCGCATCGGGCTCTCTGCTCAGGAGGGAGCCTGCTTCCCTCTCTCTCTCTGCCTGCCTCTCTGCCTACTTGTGATCTCTCTCTCTCTGTCAAATAAATAAACAAAATCTAAAAAAAAATTTAAGAGTACAGACACAGATACATATTTTATATATGTATATATAAAATATGGGTGGCTCAGTGGGTTAAGTGTCTGCCTACGGCTCGGGTCATGATCCCAGGGTCCAGGGATCAAGCCCCATGTCAGTCTCCTTCCTCAGCAGGGAGCCTGCTTCTCCCTCTCCCTCTGCCTGCCTATTGTACACACGCCTACTCATGCACACGCCCTCTCTCTCACTCTTGCTCTGTCAAATGAATAAATAACAAATCTTTAAAAAGTCTTTATATATTTATATATATATATATATATATATATATGGATTTTTATTGATAAAAATAGCTTCCCTGTCAGGAGCAGGGCACAATGATAGCCTATTCAGTTAAATGACTATAAGAAAATTATCTTAGCAAAGGAACATCCTCTCTATTTCTGACAAATAAACCAAAAGCCATAGAAGAAAATATCTGATAAGTTTGGCTCTGTATAACTTTAAATTCCTGTTCAGAAAAATACAGCATAATCAAAAATATTTCTGTTCAGCAAAACAAAATGTAAGCAAAACCACAGGGAGGAAAACATTTGCCGCATACATAACAGATACTATGTCAATATCCTTAACAAACAAAGAGTTTCTATAAATCAATGCGGAAAAGATAATGCACTTGGAGAAGAGCCAGAGACAACAGTATTTAAACAAGACATCTATACAGTGGCAACAAACAATCCCCAGATCTCAGTAGCTTGTCTTTTATCACATTATATGCCAAACACAGGTCGGTAGAAGGGGCTCTTTTGGACACAGTCACCCAAGGACCAAGGCTGATAGCAGTCCCTTGGTTTTGTAGCAGCACGATCTGGAATACAGGACCTTCCAAGCCACTGCAGTGGAGGGGAAAATGCTGAGGATCTCCTTCAGGAATTACCTGCTTTGGGCTGTCATGACATGTAATTTAGTCAGAACTAGACCCAGGAAATATCGGGTAATATCTGGAACCAAGAAGATCTGAGTTAGAATCTACCCTGTTACCTAAAAAGTGTGCAAACTCTTGCAGTCGCTGTGGCTGTGAGGTTTCAAAACAATTTACCTAAAGTAGCTTGTTATTTCCTTAGAGTCAAAGGCCACAGTTTCTCTTCTAGACATCAAACCATTTCGTTAAAATTAATATCTGACTTTCATCTTTATAGAGGTGATGGGGGAAGGACAGAGGGAGAGAGAGAATCTTAAGTTGGCTCCACACCCAGCCCAAAGTGGTGTTCAATCCCACGACCTTGAGATAATAACCTGAGCCAAAATCAAGAGTTAGATGCTTAGCCAACTGAGCCACCCAGGCACCCTTAAAATTACTATCTAACTTTTCAAAGCAGCTATGCATGGAGAAATGGACGGTTAAGTAGAATCCTTTCCCCAGGCCTCCAGCTCTGGGGCAGGTCTCATCAATGAGGATTCGAGTTTACATTGCACTTTGAGTAAGCACACATCAGATCCCAAGTGCATTGTTTCCTTGTCAAAGAAGCAGCATTGTCATCCATGAAAAACACTTTTCTAGATGCTCAAAATAATACGTAAAATCGAATGGGTACTGACCTTTTTTTGACACAGAACTCTTAAATACGCTAACTTATTTCTCAATAAGATATTACTATGTTATTCCTCTGCCAAAGGACTAATCTGGAGATACAACTTAAGGGATTTGGGGAGATGGTGCATTTTCCTTTAGAACTCTTCACAGAAAGCCTGGAATATCCAACCTGGTGGTGATAGTTACTTTCCCCTCCCCCCTCTATCTCCCCTCTTTAACCTCCCCACCAACTACTAACAG
This sequence comes from Nasua narica, assembly GCA_028533885.1. NCBI lineage: Eukaryota > Metazoa > Chordata > Mammalia > Carnivora > Procyonidae > Nasua > Nasua narica. Next base: position 8,305 of record JAPYYJ010001780.1, on the reverse strand, counting down.
TAGGATCAACTGACTCTATGAAAATTATGTGGAAAATATCACTGTTTGGGGGTTGATTCTTAAAACACTGCAATAGTAACAAATCACTTATCTACAGTTTAGTATTTAAAATACTATTCTTGGGGCCCCTGGGTGGCACAGTTGGTTGAGCGACTGCCTTCGGCTCAGGTCATGATCCCGGAGTCCCGGGATCGAGTCCCACATCGGGCTCCCAGCTCCATGGGGAGTCCGCTTCTCACTCTGACCTGCTCTCTCTCACTCTCTCTCTTTCCTAATAAATAAATAAATAAAATCTTTTAAAAAAATAAATAAATAAAATAAAATACTATTCTTTCATTAAAATTGCCTGAATATTGTTATATAGTTAACTGGCAAAAGCTTTGCTTAGGCTTAAACTCTTAAAACCATGAATGTAATTATTTTAATAATAAAAGTGGACTTGACTTCAAAGGATAACCATCAAAGCATCAGGTGGGAATATATTAATATAATGAATTCAAATAAGGCTCTTGCAGAACTCAGACAGGACAAGAGATCTGTAGGATCTGCCAATAACCCACAAATCACAATTTTAAAAATATTAAGTATTGTTGGGAGGGATAAATTCTATTATGATTTTATGTATGAATTCTATAGGCCTTTCGTATTGAGAGGCAATATAATAGCAGCCGTAAAGGCCCAGACTTTAGAGTGGGAGCTGAAATTAATTTGTGCATCTACCTTTTCCTACCTGTATGACCTTAACAAAAGTACTCAACCTCTCTGTCCCTCCGTTTCCTCTTCTGGAAAACGGGGATACACAATAACAAATATCTTATGCCTTTGTGTGATCCTTCCATGGACCCCTATGATGGGTAGGAATTTCACAAGTAACAAGACCGAGGCTCAGAGAAGTTAAGTGACTTATCCAAAAATCACTCAGCTAGTAAGTAGCAAAGTTTTAAATCTGGACCGAATTTGTCTCTAAAGGTTCTGCTCCCAGATCTGTATGCCTAATAGCCCGGCTGTGGAGATGAAATATGACCACCATGCAAATGACAGATGGGTGTGTGATTAGGGACAGGAAGGGACGTGTACATACGTGAGTACGTGCACGTGTGTGTGCAGAAACGTGGATGTGCCTGTGTTTACAGCTCTTTTCTATGCTCACGTAATGTTCTATTCATTCCTCTTCAGCACATTTTGGGGGAATTCTTTATTCTACAATGAATCTGCTTATTTCTTTAGATCAGAGGTCACCGAGTGTTTTCTATAAAAGGCCAGACAATAAATATTTTAGGATTTGCAGGCCATGGAGGCTCTATTGCAACCATTCAGTTCTGCTATTGTCACATACAAACCGCTACCGATAATGCCAAGACAATAAAAATCTACTTACTGAAAAAGGTGTGGGTGGGCGCCTGGGTGGCTCAGTTGGTTAAGCAACTGCCTTCGGCTCAGGTCATGATCCCGGAGTCCCGGGATCGAGTCCCATATCGGACTCCCGGCTCTGCGGGAAGTCTGCTTCTCCCTCTGACCTTCTCCCCTCTCAGTCTCAGTCTCTCGGTCTCTAATAAATAAATAAATAAATAATCTTTAAAAAAAAAAAAAGGTGTGGGTGAGATTTGGTTCATGGGCCAGTTTGTCAACCCTTGCTTTCAGTGATGAGCATTTTGAGGATGTGGACATGGAAATAGTAGAACTCTACTCAGCCTCGTCTCTGAGCATCTGGCCAACAGTCAGGGGAGGCCCCCCTCCGCCATTTTGTCTTCCTTCGTTTCTTTAGGCTCTAAGATGGACCTACTTGATATTAATCTAACTGATGCCAAAGCAGATGCCTTATTTTTCTATAAGGATGAGGACAAATTTGACATGTCTAGAAAAGAAAGGAAATTTTCTTGTCTTCTGAAGTATGAAAGGTCTGAGGTTTTACACAGTGGAGAGCTAACTGCCACAGTTTCATGGTTGCTGGCATAGGCTCCTGGCTCAGAGACAAAGGACTTTGATACTCATAGCACAGCAAGCAGCATGAGCCAGGGCAGTGGGTTAATTCCCCTTGTTCTCTAGTGTCACAGGGACAACCTGGATAGACCTGGATGGATGCCTACAAGTGCAGTGGATTGCATTTCAGGAGGCGGACCCAATCTTTTATAATGAGCAGTAAGCATACCTGCCCTTTCACCAGGGGAAAGGTGTTCCCAGACCGTGTGCCAACATCCTCGAAAAGATAGTCTGGAACAAAGGGCAGTTAGGAAGCCTCTGTTTATAGGACACGCAGAAACAAAAGATACTCATGGAGAATTGTCTCCCAGGAGCCTGATCAATTCTTACTGTATCAAAGGCTTTATGGAATTTCTCATCTATAAAATAGAGATAATTGACACATAGCTATGGAAACCTACCCTAGCCATTATCTCTATAATTATATATATACATTTTTATAAAATGTTATATAAATACATTATATATCAGTTCAATGACTTGTGTATTAGCTCAATGACTCATGAGTCCAAATCCTTCTTGTCAATGAGTGTTGATGAGAATGTATGGTAGTTATCCTCAGTACCATCCCACTAATCTTTTGTCTATAAAAAACCCAAATTCAGATAATTCTCACTTTCTCCCCTAAACTTCCCCAGATGCCTTTTGCTCTTCTGATGACCTCTGTAACCCTCCGTCATATGCTTCCTGCCCAGCACTGCCATTTTCCCAATGCATGTAACCGTCAGGTACTAGTTGAGAACACACGTGGTCCGTAGAGTCAGAGAAACTTGGGTTTGAGTCCTCTGTCTGCCATTCTTAGCTGTGGGATGCTGAGCAAATGTTTTGATTTTCTTGTCTTTAAAATGAGGATGTAATAACAGTAGTGACTTCATAAAGTTGCTCTGAGGAATAAGAGAGCGCATGTACCATGCTCAGTAAGGTGCTAACCCTAGCAAGCAGCTGACCACTGTTAGCTATTAGGCTTTGATCTCCTCCAACGAGACGGAAAGCTATTTCACGTCTGGCAAACACCTTCCTGGCAGCGTGGCTGGTAAGGATAACTCGAGTGGTATTTTTTGACTGTCTTGATGCCTTAAACTTACTGACTGATTTAAAGACTAAAAGGGAGTTTTCATTTTCATTTGCATGCTTCGGAATGTAGCTGTGGGGTTAAGAAGAATGCTGCCCCCTCTGATTAGGTACTGGTTTCCTTTTACCTTTCAGTGTAGAAGACATAACGACTGCCCAGCCACTCTTGAATTTGTGCAGCGGGAAGTGAAAATTCAGAAACGCTCACTGTCTTTGGAGATTACATCTGAAATCATCCTTATTACTCATGTGTGCATTTCCATGTAACCACGTAACCAACCAACCTTGCCTACCCACAGGATGCAACGTGTCATGATTGCTTCGCTGGGAAAGAGCAGAGCATTGCTTCCATGGTTTAATGATTTTGTACTGCTGCTTGGCCCAGCTTACCTGTGATTTTGAATGATTCTTCTTGCATATTTACTTTTTTTAATATTTTATTTATTTATTTGGGAGAGAGAGAGAGATCACAAGTAGGCAGAGAAGCAGGCAGAGGGAAAAGGAGAAGCAGACCCCCCGCTGAGCAGAGAGCCCAATGCGGGGCTCCATCCCAGGACCCTGAGATCACAACCTGAGTGAAAGGCAAAGGCTTTAACCCACTGAGCCACCCAGGCGCCCCGCATGTTTACCTTTTAAAGTAATTTGTGTAGCGAAGACTTCTCGTCCTCCTTAACTTGCTAACAGTGCATAAATGCTCCGTATTGGCTAAGAACTTGCCATCATGCAAATTCTGCAAAGGAGCAGGCCCTTGTAATCAGCATCTGCTTTGGGTAGATTTCAGTCACGACTGTCTGGGTCTGACCTCAGGATGATGAGCTGAGAGCCATCAATTTCCTTTTCCGGCTCATAGGTATCAGCCCCCAAATCCTGCAGACAGTCCGACTCTGATTATCCTGAGAAAGTCCCAGTTTGTTTTACACAAGAACAGCTGGCATACAAATGGAATCAAGCACTTTTAAGTAGTCATTAATCATACTGATGAGAACAGCTGAAACAAACAGTGTTCTCTCTAAGCACTTACATATCTGACATACAAATCAAGTGATAGTCCAATTAGTTATTTATAGGTTCCTTTCTTTGAAGAATCGTAGTGCCTATCTTTCTTCTTTGATTCCATAGTCTTTACTTTTAGGAAAAAACTTTGAAAACCCCAGATGAATGCGTTTATATTTATGCTATCAAGTCCTTTATCTGCTAAATCACTGAAGGTCAGTCCTGCATACACAATTTTCTAGCTGTGTGATTTTGTTTACTTGCTTTCAGGGAAAAAAATTTTAATCTCTTTTAACTTTATTAATACATGTAAGGGAGAAAGGCAGAAAGAGAGATCAATAGGATAGATGCTTACAGAATAGAAAGCTTGGCTTGAATGCAATTATTTATTCCTTTAAGGATTAGGATGAGAGAGAAAACTTAATTGTTCAATGAGATGAGATTTTCGTTATGCAGTTATTTTCTCTAGCCAAACAAAACAATAATAAAAAATAAAAAGGGAGCTAAGAACTGCCAGAGATGGACGCCACTGCCCCACTCAGAAGTAATAATATGGAAATCACCCTAGCTGGCTTTAAGGATCAGCACAAAATTTAGCAACAGGAAAGCTCTCTCCATGCCGGGGGCCACGATTACTAACTACACAGACATTATTGGTGAGTTAAAAACATTTATGGGATAACTCAAATGCTCCCTTCTCACTCATGTTCTTTACTAAATGAGTGCTCTGGGACTCAGGATTGCCATGTGCCACGGCTACATCAACATATTCAGAGTGTGTGCTCACGAATATGAAATCCCATAGAAAGCAAATAAAGAAATGAGGAAGCCTTTAGTTTATCTCTTAAATACCGACCGTCTGATTCCTTTTAGGCTAAGTTTTAGCTTCACCATTACATTATTGGCACAGTCCCGAAGGCCTGGGCTAGATTGGGAATGGCGTCTGGCTGGGAAACCAGTCCAGAGCCATAAAGTAAATCACTCCAGGAAAGAAATCAAGTCTTGCCTTCAGCCTGTCCCTGGCCGAGCTTCAGAGCCCGGGACAGGATGCTCAGAGAGTAGCTTCCCCCAGGACATGTTCTATTATCATTTCCCATGTACAGTTGGCATCTCTGTCAAAGACACCATGTAGAAAGAACACAATAACCTAGAGAGAGGTCAGCTATGAACTAGAAATTTCCACAGGGGAGGTCAGAGTGGGTCTTTAGCAAGTGTTCCAAAGTGTTCTTTCAGCTCAGGTTTCAATGTCAAAGGTTAAGTGTGGATGTTAAGACATTAATCCCAGCAGAGATTTGCAAGTAATTGTTCTTCAAAGTTTTTAAAAAAATAGAACCAAACTTTTTTTTTTTTAAGTAGACTATAGCTAACGTGGGGCTTGAGCTCACAACCCCCAAGATCATGAGTTGCACGCTCTACCAATGGAGCCAACCAGGCTTCCTCCCCAATTTTTTTAATGAGTGTATTCATTTCTATAAAAAAAATTTAAAAATATATGCAATAAATTGTCTAAGAAACTTGAGACCCATGTTGCCCTGAATGTCTTGGCTGGAAAATGCCATTGGCTTTAAAATTTTGTTATTACAGTTTTGCTGTTGGCTGATGACAGGGTTCATACACTGCTCCAAAATCTGGCAAATTGACAAAAGAAATTTTTTAGCTGAAGGAAATTGAGAAATGCGAGGTACAGGAAGGTCTCCCTGATTTCCCTGGGTCCCCCAAAACAGGTCATGAGATCCTCATGTGAGAGGTGCCCTCTCTATGCCCAGAGGAAAGGAATATCCTCATCTATGAGACTAAAGGGCTCCGAGAGGAATTTGAACAAAGAGGCTTTGCTAAGTTTCCTCCAACCAACATTGCAAGAATTAGCTCATATCTTTTGTCCTAGCGTGTTTTCCATGACTTTACTTTCCGTCAAACCTAGTATACAAACACATAGGTTTCACCTTTCTAGGAGTCTTCATTTTCTTATAAAAGCTCCTGTGTCATGTAAAACTTACATTAAATAAATTTGTAAGCTTTTCTCTTGTTATGAGAGTTTTGTCTGTTCAATCTACAGAGCTCCAGCCAGAGAACCAAAGAGGGTAGGTGGAAAAAGACCTTCTCTCCTCCCCTGCACTGAAGAGGACAGGCTTGAGCTGGTTGGCCCAACTCCTTGTCTTTTTTAGACTCATACCATTGAGATACTTAATCACTAAAATCCTTAGGCCTTGAGAATATTTAGATGATGGGCTCCCATTGGGCACCAGTGCCCATTGGTATGCTATTTTTATTCTTGGGACTTGGGTATGTGGTTTCCACAGGGAGTAGTATTTGTACTCTCCCTTATCAAGCAATGGAATCACTCAGTCCCCAGTCTCCTAATTACAAATGTAAATTGTGAGCACATTGTAATTAGCATAATGCCTGGAAAGGTACCTCATTATAATTTTAAAACTTTATGCACAGCTGTAAGCAAAATGTGAAATGACCATCCGCAAACACCATGGTGGGAGACTTGAGTCTGTTTATCGGGTGAAGGCCGGGTTCATAGCCTAGATCTGCTACTCACTGAACGCACGGTCTTGGGCGAGTGACTCTGGCTATCAGTTTCTTTGCCCAGAAAATGGCAATGACAATACTCCCTTCTCATCAGGTTGTTGTGAGAATCGAATAGATGAATAAACACGAAGCTGTTAAAAAATAGTGCCTGGCACAGAGAATGAATCTAGTGAATGTTCACTCTCTTGGGCCCATTCGCACCATGTCCTAGGACCAGATTTTCAGACATTATCCACATAAAGGGGAATCTGGGGGTTGAAACAACCCACAGCCTCTTTCCATTCGATGAGGGCCGCACTGGATGTAAGAACGGTGGAGCCGACCTCCTCCCAGACCACACCAGAAACTCTCTCTTCTCCCCGTGGTTGGTAAGGGTGAGTTGGGGGGAAGACAGCTCAGCCCTCCCACGTTTGCATCTAAGAAAACAAGACCAGGGAAATCTGCCCAAATGGTTTCTGACAGCCCTCGGAGTATGATAAAAGGCTTCTTTTTTCTTAAAAGAAAAATCACTTTTAATCACTCAGTGTCAGGAGTTGAGACTTTCTGTCGTGAAACATCCAGAGCTCCAGCTTCCTTCGGTCTCCCTGCAGAGCCTGGCGGGAGGAGGCGAGGGCATCTGGGCCGAGCCCTTGGAACTCAAGGGCAGGGAGGGCCGGCAAAGCCCAGTGTTTCCTGAGCTCCAGGACTCCAGACAACAGCTGGGCTTTCCAGGAATTCGGTGCCGCAAAGCAAGGCGCGTCCTCAAGTCTGTACTTGAGACTCCCGCGTGCTGGGTCAGCAGGCGCGCCCCGCCCCCCGCCCCCCGCCAACCCGGTGGTGGGCGGTGGGCGGTGGGCGGTGGGCGGTGGGCGGTGGGCGGTGGGCGGTGGGCGAGGTTCGCTTCCCCGCCCACTTTCCATCCTCTTTTCCCAACACGCACCCCCCACGACAGCGCCCCCCTCAGGTTCATCAGAGCCCACTCTCTAGAGGCCCATCAATACCAAAGCCTTCTTTCTAGAATGATGAAGTCTTGTGAATCTGCATTTTAAAGATATAAACCATGGGAAGTCGAATGCATTAGTTTGGTTTTAAGAAATATATGCTCATTGCAGACAATACAGAAAATAGAGCAAAGAAGTTTTCTAGCAACCAAATTATTCGTGTTTTCATAGATGTCTTTCCAGCCTATTCATATGTAATTTTTTTAAAAAAACTTAATGACCTGCTAAGAAGCAGATTTTGTTCCCATTCAATGTAGATCGCATTTATTTAGGAAGGACTGAGGGGAGAAGGGCTGGAACCAGAGGGATCCTCCTGGCTTCCAGAAGTTCTGCGACAGTCAGCAGCTCCCCTCTCTCCCACCATCCCTCCGCTCACTCAAGGGAAAGCCCAGCAATAAGCCAAGTGGGGAGAAAAGAACTTGGCCGTGGTACATTTCCCACCTCCTCTTCCTGTGCCTTGAGCCACTGGACCTTTCTCAAAGGCCTTGGCTTTGTGGAATAGCAGCCACAACCCATGACAAGCTGGGTGATAAATTGGATATTGATGGGCAATTACCTGACACCAAATAGCTCCATAAATCAACGTGCTAGAAGCTGGTACCACAGTCAAGGGCAGCTCTCGGCAAATGCCGGCCCCACAGCCCTGCAAGGTGAGGACGGGGAGCAGAGGCGGCCCTTTGGAGCACCTTGCAGAGAATGGGAGATTTCCTAAGTGGGGAGCCATGCTGTGGCTGCCAGGGTCC
>JAPYYJ010001779.1:0-13724 GCA_028533885.1 Nasua narica | reverse complement strand
AGAAGGGCTACATGTACCCCAATGTTCATAGCCGCAATGGCCACAATAGCCAAACTGTGGAAAGAACCAAAATGCCCTTCAACAGATGAATGGATAAGGAAGATGTGGTACATCTATACAATGAAATATTATGCCTCCATCAGAAAGGATGAATATCCAACTTTTGTATCAACATGGACAGGACTAGAGGAGATTATGCAGAGTGAAATAAGTCAAATGGAGAGAGTCAATTATCTTATGGTCTCACTTACGTGTGGAGTATAAAGAAAATCATGGAGGGCATCGTGAGAAGGAAGGGAAGGGTGAATGGGGGGAAATTAGAGGGGGTGATGAACCAGGAGAGACTGTGGACTCTGAGCAACAAACTGAGGGTTTTGGAGGGGAAGGGGTGGGGGATGGGTGAGCCTGGTGGTGGATATTGAGAAGGGCACGTATTGCATGGAGCAATGGGTGTGGTGTATGAACAATCAATCTTGTAACACTGAAAAATTAAAATAACATATTTGGGGAGAAAGAAAAGAAAACAAAAAATATATATATTTTACGTCCCATGTTCTGTAAAATCATGGGTATTGTATATTAATATATGTGGACCTGTAAAACGTTATGAGATTATGTAAATTGTTGTTTCATCTTTTGTTAATCCAGTAGAAAAATAAATATATAAATATGTATCTACCAAAAAAAAAAAGATCTTATTTATTTGAAAAGAGAGAGAGAGGGAGAGGAGAGAGGGAGAGGGAGAGGGAGAGGGAGAAGCCAACTCCCTACTGAGCAGAGAGGCCGGATGCAGGACTCGATCCCAGGACCCTGAGATCACAACCTGAGCCAGAGACAGACACTTAATGGACTGAGCCACCCAGGCGCCCATTAAGTCTTATTTGTTTGCTGGCATTCAGGCATCCTTATTCAGGAGCCCCACCACATCGACCTATATAGGATTACTGATATAATCAACAGACAGTCTTCAAAATTATAGCACAAATGTAATAAATAGCTTAAAAACTAGGTATGTCAAATGTGTAATAATCCGACCTACTGATCAGACTAAGTGATGAAAAATCTTAAGATTTTTAAAACCTGAAAAACATTGCAATAGTTATCATTTTTTTCGGCCTGATACTATGATATTCCTATTTTCCTAAATATTCATTTTCAACACGCTATAAAAACATATTTTCTAATGAATATGACTTTTTCATCAAAACCAGAATGTATTATTGTACATTTTTACAAAAAAGGGAAAGTGCTGTATGATGCTAATCATTATGAATGTCTACTCCCTATCAATGGAGAGAAAGCATTAAAAGGATATTTTGCTCCTCAGTTCAATATGATGGCAGAAACAATATTCTCCGTGAAGTGACTGTAAAATATGTCACTAACTTGAAGAAGTAAAAGCAAAATACAAATATAGCACTTGTACAGATTTTCACAGTAATTTTTAGGGTATCAAGGAAACATCTAGAGTGTTGATCTGGTTATACTCAATTCAAACAAACTACTTGTCACATTAACTACCTCCAGGAAGTTACTCCAAACACAAAATAAACTGTTTATGCCCCTACTCAGATAGATAACATGACAGATTGTTATTAGTTGAAGACAGATGAAATACATTAATTTGATTGTGAGCATGTGTTTAATTTTACCTTGCCATGCACACTCTCTAATGCTGTCTTTCTCTGATGACATAGTAAATCATACTGTATTAGAAGAATTGCTAATGCCACAAAATAAAAAATGACCAGAACTTGACTTTGACTCTGTAGATTCTTAAACCAACCGTCTTAAAAAATAGAACTGCCTGAAAATCAGTCTCACAGATTAGAAAAAGGTATCATTAAAGAAACCACTTTCTAGTTTAAAGTTTAAAACCTCTGTGAAGTTTTTTTTCCTGTATATTAGTTTTTATATTTATTTATCAAATGTCTCTTCCTTCCTTTCCTATTTTCTACTGTGTTTTATGTGTTTCACCTTATCAATCAATGTGTATAAGCACTTTCTCTAATAAGGACATTTGCCAAATTTTTTCCAAATATTCCCCTCAGGTTAGGATTTTCCTTTTAAATGTTTCATGATGCTTTAGAGACACGGAAATTAGGATTTTATGAAATCAAGTACACTGATGTAATAATAAGCTCAATATTTAAGCCATGTTTATTTGGTTCTTATTTGTTACACGCAGCTAAAAACAAAAGGTGAGCACAAAAACGCACATAATAGCCACTCACAAAGTATGTTGAATAAAGACAAAAATATTTTTAAGCTTTTAAAAGAAATACAAAGCATAGGGGCACCTATGTGGCTCAGTTGTTACGTCTCTGCCTTGAGCTCAGGTCATGGTCCCAGGGTCCTGGGATGGAGCCTCGCAATGGGCTCCCTGCTCAGCAGGAAGCCTGATTCTCCCTCTCCCACTCCCCCTGCTCCTGTTCCCTCTCTTGCTGTCTCTTTGTCAAATAAATAAATAAAAATCTTTAAAAGGAAGGAAGGAGGGAGGGAGAGACAAAGCATCAACTGTGTCTAAAATAATAGACAGTTGACCCTTAAACAACACTGGGTTTGAAACTACAGGTCCACCTACATGTTGGCCTTTATTTATTTATTTACTTACTTTTGAGTTTCAGTTTTACTTCCTTTTAATTTAAATAACAAAAGCAATTGATTTGGCACCATGGAGTACGTAAGAGGTGGCAGTACTGTGGCTGGAGGGGAAGCAGTGACTAGTCACAGGGTCTCTCCAGACCCTAAGTCAGGGTCAGCAGTCATGGCTGCGGGATTGGGGGCACTAGAGAGGAGACATTAGATAGTGGTGTCTTGCCAAGTCCCAGAGACCTCAGGGATGGGGGCTAAGTCAGCTCCCTCCAGTGGCAGAGCCCGGGCATCCCAGTCAGGGGTCACAAGACCCGGAAGGCATTTTTGAGCCCCATGGCTGCACTGGCAGCTATGGTCTGCACTACCAACCTGGAGACGCCGGAAGCAAATTCCTGCCGGGCCTTCTGAAAGCTTGCATCCATGTGGCAGTGCAAAGAGTGGCTCTGCCTGAGCATCCCAATTCCCAGGACAGTGGTGCTAGTGAAGAAGAGGGCGGGCAGCAGCATGAGCACAGCTACAGCCGTGTTGGCCTCCAGCACCATTAGAATGGAGATCCAGCCACTACCTATATACAAACCCCCCAAACGATCGCCCGGAGGACAAAAAACATCCTGAATGAAGAAAATGAAGAAAACAAAGAAACTGAATGAATCGTTGCTCCAGAGAGCCTTACACACGCGGCAGTACCAGCACAAAAAGGAGCAGGGAGTGAGAAGGGGACCAAGAGGACAGCCAGCCCAAGCCTGAGCCACAGCCGGTCTCTATGCGAAGCTGGGCAGGCGAGGACATTCAGGAGAAGAGCCAGAGTGCTGCTCATGCAGAGGTAGTCCATGGTGGATACAGTCTTCAGAAATCCTAGAGGATCTCCACGGAGATGTCCTGGACAAAGTAGGGCTGAGCTGGGCAAAAAAATGGGCCAACTGTTCTGTCGATCAGCTGTGTTCCCTAAAGCAGCAGGCTGCAGCCCTCCCTCTCTCTGCTCCAACTCCTCTGCCTTCCAGCTGAGCTGCCTCTGCCTGTTTAGCAGTGAAGCCGTGACTGCTGTAGGGGAAGCCTGTACGCTGCAGGAGTCATGGGTCTGACCTTGTGAGCTTTCTGGAGGACCGCAAGGAGGGAGCCAAAGGTGGAGGCAACAGGGCAGGAGCAGGAGGCTCTCAGGCTAGTGGTAGCTCTCAGGGTTCAAAGAGTTGTAGACGACAAGCGTGGCACACTGCGGCCTGGGTCTGCGCTGGGTCACACAGCTGGGCCGTGAGGCTCGCTTTGAACCCTGTTTGCTACTACAGCCCGGGCTGCCCCCCACTGTCCACACCCTTCCCACAGTGGTGACAGCCACAGTAGCTCTTGGAGCTTCCTCCTGTGTGTCGAATAAATACGGTACAGTACTGTAAATGCATTTTATTTTCCTTACGGTTTTCTTAACAATATTGTCTTTTCTCTAGCTTACTTTGTTGTAAGAATACAGCATATAATACATATAACATACAGAATATGCGTTGACCAATAGGTTATGTTATCCGTAAGGCTTCCAGTCAACAGTAGGCTACTAGTAGTTAAGTTTTTGGTCAAAAGTTATATGCACATTTTCAACTGCATGGGGGTCATAACCTTAACCCCCACGTTGTTCAAGAGTCAACTGTATATCCTTCCTTATTTTGTAGGAATACTATACAGGACTGAAAAATTAGTAGAGTCTCACTTCACAATAAGAATGAATATCACAAACGTGTGAGAAAGAGAAGCAAGACACAAAGGAATACACATAAATGACAGCATTCATATGAAATTTTTAAAATGACCAAAATAAATATTATTTAGTAAAGTATATACAGATGATAAAAAAAAACACACACAAGGGCGCCTGGGTGGCTCAGTTGGTTAAGCGACTGCTTTCGGCTCAGGTCATGATCCCGGAGTCCCGGGATCGAGTCCCATATCGGACTCCCGGCTCTGCGGGAAGTCTGCTTCTCCCTCTGACCTTCTCCCCTCTCATTCGCAGTCTCTCTCTCTCTAATAAATAAATTAAAAAAAAAAAAACACACAAAACAAAAACGAAAACAAAAACGAAAACAAAAAAATAGCAAGGAAAAGATCAGGACAAAAGATAACAGTCACCCCTAAAGTTAGCGAGAGGATTGAGAAAGGCACTTCATAGGCCTCTGGGGTGCTTGCCAATGCTCTATTTCCTAACCCAGGAAGAGCTATCCTATATCTTACATATTCTTGTATGTATGTCTCACTATATTAAAACTTATTAAAATTATAATGATGACAATCTTCACTTCAAACCTAATTTTTCATATGATCATAAAGAAGGGTCACTGTTGCAAAAATATTCATAGTGTTTACAGTTTCTCCCAAGGACCTCTATTTATCTTTTATCAGATCATATTCTTTTGACCTCCTGTATGTTGTGCCATGAGCCTTGTAGATTTTATTATTTATCACCTGACTCTGCCAGATCCTCATTTGTTAATTACTTTGCTTCTAATAATTCTCCAACACTTTTATAGATTCTCCATATTATTACAAAATTTGCCTAATCACTTTGCATTGCATTTCTATTGTAGTCACATATATATCACAAACCAATGTATAAGAATTCTGAAGTGATAATGAATATGAACTCTACACCACAGCAATACCAACAGCAGCCACAATCAAAAGGACAGGAGGGAGTATGTAAGAATTCACATTATTTCCTCAACTTATTTAGTATCATTAATTAGATTACCCAACTTCTTTCTGGAAATAGATAATGGATAACTACTTCTCCTCTCACTTCACACTAAAATGAAATAACAGGTCTAACTAAGAACATAGCACCACAGAGTATGTAAATCTTTCTACATTTGTGGCTGTCTACAACTTTTTATTGCTTTCTATAACACGTGTGCATAAATCATGAAGATTAGCATTTGCCCACACGCCAAAAGCCTAAAGGAACTGGAAAATTAATTCAAGTTTTGAACATTCTCCATATGAATTCTTACTAGATAATTTCATACCTGCACAGAACTGTACAGGTTTGCAAAATTCTGCATGATATATAGATATAATAGGGTACAAGTATGCCTTTCATACATAGACTTGCATGGGGGAAAAAAAGTGTATTTGTCCTGCCTACATACCAGCATACCCTGAGATCTTGCAAAGAACAGAAGCCACAGTAAGAATTGCATTTATTGGCAATTATATTACAGTTATTTAACTCTTCTTTGTATTTTCCAATTCCCCACCATATATTAGATCTACTGGGAGAGAGAAAATGAAAAAAGATCATTTAAAATAAGAGTAAAAAGAAAATAGCAAAGAGAAAAGTGCCTGATACCAAAAGATGTCAGAGTAATAAGAAGAGCTAACATTTCTAGAGGACCGTTTTTACAGATACTTTACACGTGTTAAATCATTTCATCCTCACAACAGCCATCATTTTACAGATGAAAAACCTGAGGCACGGAGAGGATAAATGACTTAGGCATGGACACACATCTAGTAAGCAGAGGAGCCAGAACTCAAACTCATGTCAATCCAGTTCCAGAGTCTGCATTCTTAACTCTCATACAACTTTCTCTTCATACATGTAGTCTTCTGGAACTGCCTTTTTTTATACCATGTTGTTTCATGCATGTTATCCCAAGTAGAATATTTCACTCACTTTCACTGCCATAGAGGGTATCTCTGATGAACATACCACAATCTTTATCTCTTTTCTCCAACTGGCGGACACTCGAGTTTTTTTCCCAAGTATGAGCTATTACCAACAATGATGCACTGTGACTATTCACAGTACATGTCACCTGATATGTATGAGAAGCAGTCTGAGATATACAGCAGAGTAAAAAAAAAAAAATGCTGAATCATGTTCATCGCTTCTTGGCCTGTTGGCTAGTAGTCAGCATACTCTATGAATGTTCTTTACAGAATAATGCCAAATTATTCTCAAAGTGGTTGTACTAATTTGCAATTCATCTAGCAGTGAATACAAACTCTTTTAGATTCATATTATGTCTCCATCACTGTTATTCTTAGGCCTCTTGATTCGTACCTTAGTACTTACTGGTGGTCATATTTTGCATTTCCTTCTGTGATGAGACTGCATTTATTTTCATGTCTTTGGGCCATTCTGTGAAATTCCTATTTCTGTTTTATGTCCATTTTTCTAATGAGTTGCCTTTTCCTTGTATATTTGTAAAAGTATAGTAATCTTTTGTCATTTACTTTTGTTATAAATACCTTCTCCCAATTTGTGGTTTATCTTTTTAAATTCTTTAACGTGTCACTTGATAAAAACAAACATGTTTATCTTCTGTGGTATTTACCTTATGTGGTTGATATATTCATTATTTAAATTCAGCATTTAGCTCTTGTTTAAGTACTCCTTCCACATACCAAGGTAGGAAATAAATTCTTTTATTTGTTTCTCCTAAAAAGTTGTGCCATTAGCATTTCATTCCAGGAGAACTGATTTTTTGTATATGGGAGTAATACAGGGATCCACTTTCTTTTTCAAATAAACAACTGTCCAAGGACTACTCATTAAATATTTCATTCTTTCTCAAAGATTTACAATAACACTTTCAAATAACATCCAAGTTCTGTTTACATGAGCTTTGTTTCCAGCATCTCTCCTCTTGTTTCCTTGAGTGCATTCCACACCATCTTTATTATAAGCTACTTATAAAAAGTCTTAATCATTGGCATGGTATGTAATTTACCTTGTAATTATATACCTTACCTTGTAATTCAGGAGTATAATGACTATTCTTGGCCCTTTACCCTTCCATATACATTTTAGATATGGTTTAGACACCACACACAAAAATACCATCAGGCTTTTATTGAAATTATGCTGAATCCATAAATCAATTTGAGAAGAACTTAACATTTTTATAATATTCAGTCTTTGTATCCTTTAATGTGGTATTTGTCTTATTTTATTTCAGTCTTGTTATGCTTGTATAATTTTCTCAAGACAGGGATTTTCAACATAATTAATCATATCTAAGAATTTGGTCATTTTGTTTCCTCATTTTTAATGTATATATCTTATACATATTTTTCTTACTGTCTTACAATAGCCAAGACCTCAAGAATGATGCTGAATATAAGAATTGTGAGAGTAGACATGCTTGCGTCGTACCTGATCTTAGGAGAAAAACATTCACTCTGTGACTACTCAGTATGATTAACTATGGGTTTTTCACAGATGTCATTTATCAGGTTGAAAAAGTCCCCTCTCATTACTGGTTTGCTGAGAGTTTTTTTAATCATGAATTGATGCTGAATTTAGTTAAATGCTTTCTATACATCTATTGAGAGCATCAAATGGGTTTTATTCTTTAGCCTATTGATATAGTAAATTATACTAATTTATTTTGAATACTGAATTAGCTTTACATTTCCAGGATAAACCCCACTTGGACATGATGTAGTATCTTTTTTATACCTTTTTATACTTTTTATACTGTATATTGTTGAGCATATCATATATGCTCTCCCTCTATCACTACCCCCTTCCTTTCCAAAAAAAAAGCAAAAACAAAAATGAAAAACCAGTAGAGAAATCAATGAAACCAAAAACTGGTCATTTGAAAAAAGCAATAAAATTCATAAACCTCTGGCCAAATTGAGCATGAAAAAAAAAAGACACAAATTACAATATCAGGAATGAAAGAGGGGAATTTACCACATACTCTGCAGGTATAAAAAGACTTTCTTGTGAATTACCCTCTGAATATTATGTTTTCTTTCTTATTTATTAATTTTCTTTTTTTTAATCCCAGCACTAAATTCCTTGTTTATCTTATTAATACTGTTACTCCAACTTTCTTTTGATTAGTGTTTGTAGTACATTCCTTTTCATTCCTTTTACTTTTAACCTATCTGAATCTTCATATTTAAAGTGGGTTTCTTATAGACAGCTTATAAGTGTGTCTTGTTTTATCCATTCTGACTACTTCTATATCTTAATTGGTGTATTTAGACGAGGTTTTGGGAAACTTTTCTCTGTAAAGGATCAGACAGTAAATCAATCAGAGTTTGTGGGTCATATTTTCTTCATAGCAACTACTCAACTCTGCCATTGTACTGAAAAAACAGCCACAGACACAATGTAAAAGACGAGTGTGGCTCTCTTTCAATAAAACTATTTATGGACAATCTTCATATCATTTTCGCAATATCCTTCTTTTGATGTTTTTGCAACCATTTAAAAATGTAAAACCCAGGGGCACATGGGTGGCTCAGTGGGTTAAAGCCTCTGCCTTCGGCTCAGGTCATGGTCTCAGGGTCCTGGGATCGAGCCCCGCATAGGGCTCTCTGCTCCGCAGGGAGCCTGCTTCCCCCTCTCTCTCTGCCTGCCTCTCTGCCTACTTATAATCTATCTCTGTCAAATAAATAAATAAAATCTTTAAAAAGAAAAAAAATGTAAAAATCATTCTTAGTGGACCATACAAAAAGAGGACCCTTAATCTCCACTACTGGTTAAATCACTCCTCTGTTTAAAAACTTTTAGAGGTTTTATATAGCTCTTAGGAGAAAATCTAAACTTCTTAAAACATTATCTCTGTTTCTCAACTCTCCTTGCCTTATACCCTAACCTCTAGCTCGGACAAATATAAATTTCCATTATATTTCAGATTGGTTCCTAGCTTCCAGGGTTCTACTTCAACCTGGATTGCTCTTTCTTGCCCTTTTCTATATAGTATGTTCCTACATAACCCTTAAGATTCTGTTTAAGTATTCACTTCTGCTCTAAAGTCCCCCTAAGCACAACACTCTAGGACAACACTATCATATTGTCTCCCCCACGCTTGTGCTTGGTACTTATGAATTAATTAATGAATGACCGTGTACTTTTAAATACAAGAGGAAACTGAATGTGTGCAAATATTTACAATAATAACAAATTCTAACACACAGTACTTTTTAATGGTTATCACCATGCATTTTAACCAAACTGATTTTAGAAAAAAAAAATTCAATTCTCATAAAAACTAAAAGCATTTTCTTAATTATAAAATGCTACTTAGGGGCGCCTGGGTGGCTCAGTTGCTTGAGCAACTGCCTTCGGCGCAGGTCATGATCCTTGAGTTCCAGGATCGAGTCCCACATCGGGTTCCCAGCTCCACGGGGAGTCTGCTTCTCCCTCTGACCTTCTCTCCTCTCATGCTCTCTCTCACTTTCTCTGTCTCTCTAATAAATAAATAAAATCTTTTAAAAATAAATAAATAAATAAAATGCTCCTTAGACTTTGATATTAAACTATTGTATAACAAACTCAAAAGATAGTGCTAGCACGATATGTTAATAAGTAAGAAATAAATAATAAGACAACTATCAAAGAAAACACCTCCTCTAAAAAAAATAGTCTCTACATAAGGAAAAGGCACAAATATAGATAATTGCTCACAGAAAACTTCCCTTGAAAGAGGAAAACTTTACTCCTGAATCTAAGATTAAATGTAAAATGTAATCAATTTTTATCAATTCTCATTTAAGCACAGAAGAGTGATCGGCAATCTAGAATGCTTAAAACAAGAGATCCCGAAGAAAGAGCTTAATTGCAAACCTAGAAAACATTCATTTCCACTGACAAAGAATTCAGTACACAGGCTCAATGTATCTGTATATCAGGTTATAACTCTATGGATATAAGTAGCAGTTGTGGGGAAAAAGACTGAATAAAGAATGAAAATTATACAATCACATTTGTGGTCAGTTTTAAACCAAAAAATCCTTTTTCCTGAAACTGAAATGGACAAATTCAGTTGATAAGTTTTAACAACAGTCACTTGTTTATTTTCAGATACCTGACATTTTGTTGTTGTTGTTGTTAAGACTGAACTGACTGCTCTGTACTTTTTGACTAGTCACAAATTAAAGAAAAATTCTGAAGTAGGATTTAATAATCACTCCTGAATATTTTTAAAACTCTACATTCAAGTATTCATTTTCAAAAGATTTATCATTTTTGTGTAGAATACCTCTGTCTCCTAATGAAAATGTAAACCCGAGGATAAGCAGCAGCTGTTCCACTCTGAGTGGGGTAAAACCCTGACTCCAAGGAAACCCGCATAGACCTAGAGAAGAACCCAAACCAGGCCCTTTTGGATCTGCATGCGCTAGGTTCCATGTAACTGCCTGAAAAGCCACTTCCTACTTAAAGAGGTGAAAGGTCACGAAGATGGCGACCACCTGACTCACCTCCGAAGGCTGCCCACCCCATGGCTGGACTGGCCAGTAGCTCTTCCAAAAGCTCATGCTCAGCGGCGACTAGGCGCTTCCAGAGCCCAGCAGCCTTTGAGGGGCCCCTCTGCATCTGCCTGGTGCCAGGGTTTCTGTCTGAGCCTCTTCCTGTGGCCACTGGGCAGCTTTTTAACCACCCTGGAGCCCTCTCTCAAGCTGTGTACTAAATGGAAACAATAAAGCTTTTTGCAGGAAAAAAAAAAAGCAAAGAAAAAGAGAAAAATGGAAACTCATATTTGAGAAGTAAATGGCTTGTGTTGGAAGATGGAGTAAAAATTTTCCAGCTTAGGAGGAAACAAATGCATAGTCAAAATCTCAAATCTAAGAATATTTGACTCAAAACCAGCAGTCTTTCTTTTATTGGGGTATGTTACTATATGGTACATTCTAACTTTAAAATACTTATTCAAAATCAAATCCCAGAGGGGCATGTGGCTGGCTAAGTTGGTAGAGCATGTGACTCTTGATTTCAGCATTGTAAATCTGAGTTTCACGCTGGGTGTAGGGATTACTTAAAAATTAAATTAAATTAAATTAAATATATCTTTAAAAAATTTAAACCTCAGAAATATATCTCATCCGGGGGCAATATGTTCTGTGAAGCTGAAACAATAAACAAGAGTTTATACTCAAAAGATGTAAAAAGAAAGCTGTCAGTCTATATGAAATATAAGTTAAAGAGACTACAGAACTAGTAATACACTATATGTTAATTAAATTGAATTTAAATTAAAAAAAAAGAGAAAGACTACAGAAAATCCCTCTGAAAACCACTGTTCTCATGTTAATGAATCACCTGATTTCTAAGATTGTCAAAAAATAGATTTCTTTTTATTGACTACTCCAAGAGAAAAGCTTTTTTTCTTAAGATTTTACTTATTTATTTAACAGAGATAGCCAGAGAGACCACAAGCAGGGAGAGCAGCAAGCAGGGAAGAGAGAGAAGCAGACTCCCCGCTAAGCAGGGAACCCATTGCGGGGCTTGATCCCAGGACCCGGGGAATATGACCTGAGCCCAAGGTAGATACCCAACTGACCAAGCCACCCAGGCGCCCCAAGAAAAACTTATAATAAGAAAAGCTGGATGGTAAGTACTGTGAAATGTGTAAGCCTGATGATTCACAGACATGTACTCCTGGGTCAAATATTATATGTTAACATAAGAAAATAAATTTAAAAAAATTAAAATTGAAATTAAAATTTAAAAAAGCTGGCAGCATTCCCTCCAATTCCATGTCAGTAATACAATCAGTATTTATGTATAAAATTCTGAGATTTCTTTATGAATATTATAATCATGGGGGGAATGAATAAGAAACTACTGAACTCTGAATCCCATTTTTCAGAATACTCGACTCACTATTTGAAAAAATAAATGAAGACTACACCATGAGAATTTAAAATGAATAAGCATTATAGCTTTTCAGGTGAGAATACTTACAAGAATTTTCCATTCCTCCTTTTAACAGCCGAAAATATCACTTTTGCAATTTACTGGGATCTATTATTCATTTAAGTTTGACTCTTGGTTCACTGTCCCCCTCTCATAATAGTCAACGTTATAAAAGGCATGCTTCTTAGAAATAATCACAAAGAAACAATCATAAATAGAAAAATGAGTAAACTATGGGGTATCCAATCAGTAGAAATTTTAGGTAGCTCTTCAAAATATAGCTTTAAAAAAATTCTGCATACAAGAAAGATATATAGGCTTAAAAGTTTAGTGAAAAGAATATATATACAGAAAGAGATTAAAAGAATACATGCACATATTAACAACTGGTTGGATCATAAGGTAGAATTAGTAGTGATTTTTTTTCATAGGTTTCTGCATTTTCCAATTTTCTAAATCAAATATATAATGATTATTCTTTAAAGTCCTGCAAAATATCTATTACAGAATAATTATAGAATAACTTTAGAATAACACTATCAGAACATCTTAGAATACATTACACAAGTGATATATTTTAAATAATTCACTATGCTAAAACTTATATGAGACATAAATGTACAGAAAAAGTAATTTTTTAAACAAGTATATCAGGGCAACTGGGTGGCTCAGTCGTTAAGCATCTGCCTTCAGCTCAAGTCATGATCCCAGGGTCCTGGGATGGAGCCTCACATTGGACTCCCTGCTCAAACGGAGGCCTGCTTCTCCCTCTCCCATTCCCGCTGCTTGTGTTCCCTCTCTTGCTCTCTCTTTCTCTCTATCAAATAAATAAATAAAATCTTTAAAAAAATAAAAATAAAAACAAAAAAATAAACAAGTATATCAATGACATCTTTGGCATCGACAGCACTCTAAGAAGTTAAGAAGTTACTCCACTAGGAGGGGGCAAGATGGCGGAGAAGTAAGAGATCCTGCAGCAACCAGTCCCCAAAAGTGAACTGGAAATCTACCAGAACACGCTGAACACTCATGAAATCACCCTGAGGAGAAAGATTTCTAACCCCGGGATCTCTCCGAGAGCAGAAGACAGCAGTGGAGAGGTAAAAGCAAAGTGGGATCACTCGAGCTGATATCGGAGGATAAATAAAAGGGGGAGGGAGCCACCAGAAGCTAACCAAGGACAGTAATACCCCAAAGGAAAGTGCCCGGTAGCGGGGGACTAGCGTAAATGTAAAATCCCTTAAAAACACTTAAGAAGGGCAGAAGGTTCAGAGGAGTAACTAGTGGAAGGGGGTGGTCGCGGGCACCGGCGCTTGGACCCACTCTCCCAGGAAGGAGCTGTGGAACTGGTGGGGGATCCAGTCCGCGATTCCTGAACCTGCAGATTTCCGCTCTCTGCAACAACCGGTGGGCCGGGCTCGCACCTGCAAACACCTTTTTTTTGAGAATCTGCTGTGATTCACGAACCGCAGTTTTTCCCCGGTGTGTG
>JAPYYJ010001778.1:0-13724 GCA_028533885.1 Nasua narica | reverse complement strand
GGCAACCCACAGAATGGGAGAAGATATTCGCAAATGACACTACAGACAAAGGGCTGATATCTAAGATCTATAAAGAACTCCTCAAACTCAACACTCACAAAACAGATAATCACATCAAAAAATGGGCAGAAGACATGAACAGACACTTCTCCAAAGAAGACATACAAATGGCTAACAGACACATGAAAAAATGTTCATCGTCTTTAGCCATCAGGGAGATTCAAATCAAAACCACACTGAGATACCACCTTACACCAGTTAGAATGGCCAAAATCAACAAGACAGTAAACATCAAATGTGGGAGAGGATGTGGAGAGAATATCATTCTTAACGGTGACAGACAAAATTGTCTGCTTAAGAACAAGAAAGAACAGAGCAAAAATGTTTACTCTCACCACTTCCACTGAACATTTTACTGTAGGTACTAACCAGGCAAAAGCAAGAAAAATGAATACAAGACATCTAGATGGGAAATAAAGAAAAGAAACTATCTATGTAAACAATTGTATGCAAACTACCAACACACCTACTATAACTAATCAATGAGTTTAGCAAAGTTCCATAATACATGATCAATATACAATATATTTGTGTTTTTAGGTACTAGAAATGAAGTTAAAATTCAATACCATTTACAGTGGCATAAATATATGAATAATAATTAAGGATCAAGTTGACAGAATATATGCAAGATGTTTACACTGAAAACCATAAACACTGCTGAGAGAAACTAAAGAAAACTAAAGGGGAGATACACTAAGTTTATGATTTAGAAAACCCTTCAAAAGCGATGTCTAATCACTATTTCAATTTACTTATTACCCAGCTTCAACAATTATAACTTAATACTTCATAGTTCTAGTTTAATCAGTGCCAATAATTATTACCCTCTTCCAAACCACAGGATTATTTTGAAGCCAATGCCTGGTGTACCATTTCATCTATAAATAAGGCCTCTTTTTTAAAAACATATATATACAACATAATTTTACCTTAAAATATTGACCATATTTCCTGACATCATCAAATAGCTCATTACTATCTCAATTTTCCAAATTACCTCATAAATATTTCTTTTACAGTCTTTTGTTTGATTAAAATGAAGTTTACACCTGCATTTGCTTTATGTATCCTAAGCAGGGTGACTTAGTATTTTATTGTCCAAACTGGGACACATCTGAGAGTAAAAGGAATCACTATAAATAATAATGCCAGGCAATAAGCAGGATAATCACAGGCAAACTGAAATGTGTGGTCACCATATTCTTAAATCTGTTTTAATCTAGGTGATTCCACTTTTTCTTTACCTCTCTCCTTCCCTCCCATCCTAATAGTAATGTATTTATTGAAGAAACCAGTCTCTTTGTTCTAAGTTCATGCAGTCTGGATTTTGCCCATTTGTTCCTGTCTTGCATGCATTTCCTAAAATCTAGTAGATCCAGAAGGTATATCTAATTCTGATTTTTTTTACAAGAATACTTCATAGAAGACTTTATCTCATAAACCCATACCGGTCTTTTCTCTCAGCCCTAAAACAAAACTGCTGCTGTCAAGATTTCTTTAACTCCTTAACTCTATTGCTTACCCCAGTTCTCATCTTACTCAAACTATCAGTTGATGACTTGCTCCTTGTTAATTCCATTTTATTACTTGGCTTTTAAAGCTCCACATCTTTTGTTTGTACTCCAGTTTCACCGCTCCCTCCTTCTTAGTCTCTTTTGCTGGCTTCTCCTCTCCTCTTCTCTCTAGCCTCTTAATGTTGGAATACATCCAACATTTGATTATCTCATCCAGACTCCTGGCTTTAAAAGCTATCTATATGTTGACAACGTCCAGCTGTGTTCTTCCAGAATTTCAGACTTTCATAATCAATTGCCTAGTCAACATCTCTACTCTGATGTTTAATAAATATATTAAACTTTTCATGACCAAGACTAAAACTCCTGATTGTCCCATTAAAACCTTTCCTTCCTCACTTTTTTTCCATCTCATTTAACGACAACCCACTGTTTCCAACTGGTTGGCCCTAAAACCTTGCAGTCATCCCTAACACCTCTCTCTCATATCCCACATCAAATTCACCCATAAATCTTTTGGGTTTACCTACAAAATATATCCAAAATCTAACCAATCTGCACCACCTCTCTCATTACCATCCTGGTCTAAATCTCCATCATCTCTGCAATAGCCTCCTAATTGGTCTCCCCATTATACTCTTACCTCTAGTATTTACTTAACATCAGTCAAAGTGATCCTTTTAAAATGTAAGTCATACTATAAATCACTCCCTTACTCAAAATTATCCAAGGATTCCTCTTTTCAAGCAGAGTTAAATTCAAAGTTCTTACAATGTCCTACAAGACTCTATGGTCTCTCTCATGTTAACTCTGACCTCTTCTCACACTCCTCCTCACACACTCACTCTTTTATAGCCATACAGGCTTTCTTGCTGTTTCTCAAACACACCAGATACATCCTCATTTGAAAGACATCTACTCTAGTTTTTCTGGAACATTCTTCTCCCTGATGTTCACTTGGCTAACTCTCTTATAAAAAGATCATCCTTTCCATGAGACCTACTCTGACCTCCTTTTATATATTGTAATCTGTACCATCACTTCCCAGCACTCCCTAGCCCCACTAATTTGCTTTACTTTCAGTTTTTCCACATCATTTACATTATCTAGCTAATTATGTTATTCATTTATATATTGTGTTTATTGGTTTTTGTGTATCTTCTCCCACTAGAACATAAGCTACTCAAAATCAGAAATCTTTGCTTTGTTCCCTGATGACCCCCAAGAGCCTTGATCAGCCCCATCTAGGATAAGCCCTCTATGCAGTCAATTAAATATTTGTTGACTTAATGTTGAATGAATGAAAAATTACTCTGTTATTGTGTGAATGCTTAATTTCAGTGGAGCAAGTATTAGGTTACTGCAATGATCCTGTGAGAGACACTGGTAGTCTGCTCCAGGGTGGTAATAGTGCTTAGGAAAAGAAGTGACACATTCAAAATATAGTTTGGACATATTTATAATGATAGATCAAATGAAGGGTGGGAGAAGGGAAAGAATCAAGAATAATCCTTAGATTTCCTGGATGAGCAACTGGGTGGCTAATAACATTACAGAATGGTTAAGAGGTTGGGGAAGGAAAACAAAATAGGGGATGGATGAGGAGTTCATATTGAATGGTAAGTTTGAGATGCCTATGAGCCATCTAACAGGTAATTTCAAGCAAGTGGTTAGATAAAAGAGTGAAAATTTAAGTTCTTCCTATGTTCAGAAATTTTAGAATTGTCAATATAAGAACAGGATTTAAATCTATAGGAATGGACAGATGAGAGAGTAGGCATATTTTAAGCATCTCTTGAAGAGGATCTTACTCTAGTCCTTGGTAAAGGATACTAAGAAGAAGCAATCAGTGAAGTAAAAGCAGAAGGAAATAGCATGATGAGACCCAAGAGATAAAAATTTTCAAGAAGCTGTCAAGTGTTCATTGCCTTTGGAAACAGAGACATAATTAATGGCATCACTGGTAGATGTGACAGGGAAAATCTGTGTTCTGAGGTGGCTGACCAATCCAGCAGGGGAATCCCAGTCTGGGCCCCCGGGCCATTCCAGGCTTTCCCTTAGCCCCACCGGCCACAGCTGCAAGCCTGGCACAGATATGGAAGTACAAGCGTATAAGACACCCCTTTGTCTGGGCTCGGGGCTCAAACCTTGAGAGATTACTCTCCTCTGGGCCCGCTAGCATGAAATAAATCTCCAATCCTCCAAGGTCTGAGTGCTGCTTGGTTTTTTTGGCCAGGATCCAGTCTGCGTTCTGTAACAGATGCAGCCTCAGTGAAACGGTGAGGGTAGAAGTAAACTATGTTCCAGTATAACACTATGCTTCTTTGTCATTTTATTACAGCAAGAAGTAAAATTCCTATAATATTTCAATCAAATCAAGTTAACCCAGTTACACACTTAACCACTCCAAGCTAACAAAATATAAGTGGCAGACAAGTCATGTAGATTAAAGTTGCCTTTTGAATCTAGAGAGGTGGATGGGTATATTGGGCTAATGATAGCACTAAGCACTATTGCATCACAGAATCTAAGAAGTGGAAAAAATATTGAAGGAACATCCGAGAGGGAGAAAATGCATGGCAAGCAAATCTATTCTCATCAATCACAAGCACTTATTCCTCATGAGCTGAGATAGTCCCAGAGGCCCATGGGACTCCAGGCAGCATTACCAGTTTATCACACTTGGCATGGGAATTAAACCAATTTGCCATCCTTATCCCAAATCCACCCAAGTCCCATCTCCTTGCCTAATTCTGTTTATTTCACCTCTAAAAGGCACAAGCAGTCATTCAGCTTCTGCTTCAATAGGGATAGGAAACTTCTATCTTTTTTTGAAGAGGAGCTAAAAGCTGCTCCTACTGCTCTCCACTCCTTAGAAGTTAGTAGGACTCCAAGAAGCACCATAGCCTTTTTTTAACCCAAATGTCAACCTCTCGGGTTTTTGAAGACAGCTATTATGTTTTCCCAGAATTTTCTCCTTTCCCATAGAAATAACTTTGGCATGTTTATCAAAGGCTCTGATATTACATAGTTTCTAGTCACATACCACCTTATTCACTTTATCAGAATTCCCACTTGCCTGAAAACATACACACCTCCACTATTATGCTTTACATACTCAGACTGAACTAGAAAACTGAAATACTGACACTAAATGACAGAG
The DNA here is from genome assembly GCA_028533885.1 of Nasua narica. Taxonomy (NCBI): domain Eukaryota; kingdom Metazoa; phylum Chordata; class Mammalia; order Carnivora; family Procyonidae; genus Nasua; species Nasua narica. The sequence continues at coordinate 8,984 of JAPYYJ010001778.1, read as the reverse complement.
AAAAGCATCTATATCTAACTTATGTGTAGTCCCAGCTACCAGATGCTAGACGTTTTCCCCCAAGGACAGCAGGGGAGTAAGAACAAGTCTAAAGTGCTCAATGGGGACAAAGGGAGATCATGCAAAGCAGGAATATGTTCCAGCTGTTGGAACTTCAGTAGTCTAACTATTGAGTGGAACAGATGATACATTCCAGGACATTTTTCCCTTGGGCCATGTGAATTTTAGGATTGAAGAATCAAGCAGAACAAAAATAGGTTCTGAATAAAATTACAGCATATTGAAGATGAATAAATTTGGCTCTAGTAGCCTAATAAAACAGCCTGCATTATCTTTTAGCCAGTTTTTACACAAAAGAAATGCTATTATCAACCCCTTTAAGCATTTGAAAGGAAAAACTTTTACTTGATTTTCCAAGCTTCATATGAATTAGTTTGTTAGGGCAGGATGGAGAACTCATCAAAACAAAAGCATTATATTTTACTTCCAAATAGATTTTTTAAAGATTTTGTTTATTTGCCAGAGAGAGAGAGAGAGAGAGAGCAAGAGAGCAGAAGCAGGGTAAACAGCAGGCAGAAGGAAAGATAGAAGCTGATGCTCCACTGAGCAGGGAGCCCGATGCAAGACTCAATCCCACAACCGTGGGATCATAACCTGAGCCGAAGGTAGACACTTAACCAACTGAGCCACCCAGGTATCCATCCAAATAGATTTTAAAAACCTTAAGGGCAAGGACCATTTTTTCCCTGTATTTCATTCAGTGATTGGAATATGAAGGATACTCAAATTATGTGCTCATTAACATAAAAATAATTAATGAATAAGTGAAAACATTTTATAAGCAAAGGAAATGTCTCAAACTTTTGGTTAGTCTTCAATGTCTTTATTACCGGATCTGTGAAAATAACCAAAAATTTCAAATTGTTCTTTGATATTTGATCTCTTTTGTGTATTTCACTGATAACCACAAGCGGCTTATACGAATCCTACTGAAAAGCATTGAGGCCTTCCATTTGCACAAAACAAGAGGAAGATTTTATTTCTTAATCTTATCTTCTCTTCCTTAGCTCTCCTGTCTTTGCTAGTAACTTTTTATGATCATCAGCAGTTTCTCATAAATAGCATTCTGTTACTCAGAAACCTCAACTACAGCCATCTCTTTAGAAGACACCATGAATGTTTTAGTTAGTTTGGGTTGAGAGTCTCACAACCTTGCTTTTCCCTTTTTTTTATTCAGTGCTTGACCCCATTGTTTCAGTTTCCAGTAAGTCTTGTCATTTCCACTAATAAGAAAGAATGGAGTCACACTGCCTTAGATCCCATATCTCATGAGGAATAGGTCTGCAGACTATACATAAAACTTTTAAATTCATGAGGCTTCTTGAATAAGAAGTTGTCAAAATAACACTGGCAATAGTTGACTAATCTGGAAAGCTAAAGTAAGATACTTCCTAAGGGTGAGTTTAGATAAGCTTGGCTTTATCTCTTTCTGAGATAAATACTTACCAAAATGAAAAATTCTTAGAATAAAACCATTTCAAACTATGGACAAGAAACTAGGGGATAAATACATTATAGTCTTAAGGACACAGGGATATAGAGCAAAGGATGTTATTATTTTTCTGAGTAAATAAAGTTTGAACTTTACTTACATGAGTTGCTACATCCTCTTAAACTTTGGCCAGAAGATCCTCCTTGTAAAAGTAGCTGTGGTATTATGTTCTTTCATGCTGCAAAGACAAAAATACTTTTTAAGTTGGATATTTCTTCAATCTTATGTCACTCACTCCAGATTTATTAATACTTTTTCATGATAATCCTCATCATGCTATATACATGTGCATGTGGTTAAGTATGTATATATTCACATGGCCATTTGCATGTATCCTTGTGAGATGTGAGCTTCTATTCTTGATTCCTATTAACCAGAGGTTCATATATCTTCTTTAAAAGTAATCCAAAAAGAATCATAATATTTTAATACTACAAAGTTCCCAGGAGATCATATAGTTCAACATCTTCACTTTACAGGCGAAGTAACTGAGGCCCAGAGGTTAAATGACTAGGCAACAATTATGGAGTGCAATTTAAATGGCCCTGCAGGCCTCAAATAGCTCATTCATTGGCCTGCAATGATTCTAGCCATCTCCTACCTGGTCTAAAATTCCCATCAGCTTCACAATGCCTGGCACTTAAAGTATTTATATTAGTTAATCAACTGCGATTAGGTAAAATCATTGTTCTTCTATGAACAGTGTTAAAACAGGGGGTGGAATGAAGAAAAATTATGAACTAAGCCCAATTTGTCTCTGATATCCCTTTGGCCTCTTCTCCCACCCTCCTTGCTTTTTTCTTTTACCCTCAGAGGATTCTTTAGCTTCTGAAGTCTGCTCCCAGCACCATTCCTACTGGGGTTTTTAATTCCCAGCAGTGACCCAGATCTTCCTACATTACCTCACTGACTAGGCAAACTTATGTGACATGTCTTCTATTAATCTATGTTAACAAGGCCCTGCTGTAGTAGACTATAATCAAGAGGCTACTACCACTTTCCCAGTCCTTCAAATAATCTTTAACTTGCTAGCATTTCAAATACTGAGTCATAATATAAGGTTCCCCATATCTCCTAGTTTAAAATATTAACCCCGATTGAGTAATTCTAGAACAGCAATGAGTCATAGATAGGTATGCCCCTTTCCCAAATTCAGCCCCTCAACAGTGTACCATCTTAATTCTCCTAGTTATTACTTTTCACAAGTGCTCCTAGATGTCTCCCACCAGAGCCTATCAATACCCTTCGCTCCTTGACATTCTCCTGTGTTAATTGCAAGGATTCAAGTAAAGAGCATTTTAATTTTTTTAAAGACTTATTTATTTATCTTAGAGAGAGACTATGAGCACACATGAGTAGGGGAGGGCAAAGGGAGAGGGAGATGAAGAGAATCTCCAACAGACCCTGGTTGATTGCAGAGTCTGATAGGGGATTCAATCCCACGACCCTGAAATCATGACCTGAGCCAAAACCAAGAGTCAGATGCTCAACCGACTGAGCCACCCAGGCATCCCAAGTAGAGCATTTTAGTTATTCATCCAAAAAAAGTTTGTGAACTTTTTCTCTGGCTAATCTAATGGTCTCTATTTTAAAGTACCAATATGTCAATTCACCCTTTCCAGTATTAAGTTTGCTTTGCTTTTTTAGATCACCTGAAGTTTCCTGATTTTAATAATGTAATCATTCTCACCTAGTAATACTGACAAGAACAATTACAATAGAATATTTACTGAACACTCTCTGTCAGTTAGCTAAACATATTACATGGTTTGTCTCATATAATATTTTCAACTCTTTGACCTATAGGCTATTAACATCTCTTGTTTTGTTGATGTGGAAATTACGAGATGTGTGATCTTGGGAAAATTATCTACATCTTTCTAGATTTCTCTAAAATGGAAATAATATTAATCTCATGGATAATTCAATAAAATAATCCATAATCCACATAAGATGTTTGTGCCTGACTTACAGTAAGTGCTTCCTAAATGTTACCATTTATTGAGTAACTTTTCCCAGATCATACAACTAGTAGGTGGTACGCATGGGATTAAAGGTAGGTAGTCAGCCTCCAGAGATGCACTCTACTGTGTCTAAAATGATATGCATAAAGCACTTATAAATAATGGTTATTATCAAACATGAAAAACCTAGATTCTGAAGCATGAAAACAACTATTTCCTTACAGTTGGCTTTTCCAAATGAACTTCAAGTTTGAATCCTAAAATTTTTAGTTTTGGTTTTACTATTTCCTTTAACAAATTTAAAATTCTGCAGCAGCAACAGTCTTATTCATTGTAAATGCTGACACAAAAATGTCAATGAAAAAACTTAAGTTCAAAACAAAATTAACAAAGGTATGAACTTGTAGCAAGGAAATCCATCTTTTGTTTCAACAGAGTTACAGAAGTTTTAGTAAGGAGACTAAGTTTTATATGGGAAACAATGAGACAATCTCTGATTGTGGCAAGTGTTCTATGAAGGTGGGGATTTGGGAAGTGGAGGAGACTTTCTAAATGGTCTTCAGATAAGTTGACAGTCCTTGGCTGAGTATAAAAAGCTAGCAGAAGTTTAGGGACATTTCAAAAAAAGGAAGGAAGAATCCTTTGCTGCTGTTTGGGGAAGAGGATCATCAGTACCTGGGCATTTCCTGTAACAAGTGGCGTTGATGGTGGCTGTTACGGCAAGTCATTTCTCAATATTCCCAAATGATCTTTATCAGAACCCTGTACAGAAGGTGGGACAGTCATTCTCACTCCCTCCATGGCCAATAAAGAAACAGTAGCTGATGAATTAAGGTTTTCCAAGACCACACAGCTAATAAAGTGAAGCCCCTGGACTAGAGTCTAGATTTTCTCATCCCTGTTCTTTGTTCTTTCTACCATGTCATGTTGATTCCACAAGTTTTTTGTCAATTTAGACATGTTTTGATTGAAACTAGGACTCCTTTATTTAATGTGGATTCAAAAGGTATTTTTGTCATGAACTTGAGAAATGATTTGGAAATCATTTTATTCCCACTAGCCATTAGAAAGGATTTTACTTTCAGAAGATGAAAGCCCTCGTAGAGCTATTTAAATTTCTCCTGTTGACGTCTAGAATAAAAGTTTGCTAATCTGATCTTTTGTGCCCCCCAAATATCTCTTAAAACTACGTAAAAACTATTCAAGCACTATCCATTTTATACACAAATGTATTTCCTATATAAAAGGTATTTTTCTTAGTTTAGCCTTTCTCAGGCTTATTTTGTACTTCTTATTTCCTCTTTGACAGCTAAAGCTACTGAGTTAAAAGAATCTTTCTTGTAACTGGTGAAGTGGTTAGTTAAACACATAAGGACTTTTTTCCTCTACATACAATTTCTTCTCCATTTTTGTAAAGTCTAGCTTCAGGCAGTTTTGCCTTGCTCAAAAATAGTGTGACAGAGTAGAGATACCTAAGTAGACTGAGGTCATTTAGGTGCCTGAGGTACAGAGCAGGCACCAGGAGACTTGTATAACTGGTTTTAATGAATATCTTTAAAATACAGTTACAGAGTTCATATTCTAAAACGTTTTATAACTGTCAAACAATTAGTAACTATAGAAGAAAATGCAAGCTGGGACCACCACAATCTCCATTACTTCATCCTCTTTCTCTCCCCTACCTCTACCCTCACCAGCTTGAAGATTATTGATACTGGCAAGTGAGTTAAAAGAATTAAAATTAGCATTCCGAAGAAAATTATATACATTTTGATTACCGAAATTAGTAGTAATTACTATAATCCATCTATGGTAATACAGATACATTTTCTGGAAATTGCAAAGAAACTATAGATTAAATTTTAAATTAAAAATCTACAGAGGAAGGCCAGTATAACCTCTAAGGATTTTTTTTTTTTTAGCTCAATTGCTAATTATTGAGAAAGGAATTTAATTTATAATTTGTTATTAGCATGCATTAAAGAAAAAAAAGAGGATTCCAAACTAGCAAAACTATAAAGGCAAACTAAACCTTTTCTGTGGTTATGTGAATAGCCTGGGGAAGGGAAAACAGAAAGGACAGACCAATGGGCTCCCTGTTCTTGAAGCAGTGCTTCATTGGCCGCTGAGAAAAACAAAGCAGACACTGAGGCCAAGATATTCCAAAGAGGGAACATGATTGCCAGAAAGTGCTCTCATTTCAAACTAAAGTTTTTGTGGGCTAATGGAAGCAAATGAAGGATTAGTGAGCAAGACAATAGATTATTCCTTAAACATTTATTTCTTACTTTTTTTTCTAAGTTATCATCTTTAAAAGAGTGGTGGCTTAACATTATTTAAGTTTGACCACTCAAGGGCAAAGCTTGTCTTTTATATAAAATAAAAATATACACAAAAATGACAATTTTTGTCATTTCCTGGGTGGCTGAGTTGGCTAAGTGTCTGCCTGTGGCTCAGGTCATGACCCAAGGGAACTGGTATTGAGCTCCATGTTGGGCTCTTTGCTCAGTGGGGTATCTGATTCTCCCTCTCCTTCTGTCCCAATCTGTGCTCTCATTTGCTCTTTCTAATAAGTAAATAAAATCTTAAAAAAATAATAACAATTGAACCATAGAGAACACTACTGCTTAGAAATCCTAAAGAATTGTCCTAGAACTTAAATCTTTCAACAGTAGCAGCTATTGTTACCTGGTGGCAGTATATCTCAGTAGCAGAATAATCTTTTTTAAAAAAATGGTATTAACTACTTGAATATAGAATCTAACAATGAAGACATGAAATGATATCTAGTGAACTATCATAACATTTATTCGGGGGGGAGGGAGCCTGGTTTGAATGATAATTTGCTTGTTTCAGGTTTAGATATATATAACCCTGTACTTTTCAATACACAAATGCATCATCTGATCCACATAAAACTACAATAGATAGTATATGAGAAACGTCAAATACATACAGAATGCCTTATAGAATACACAGCCATTATTCTCGGTCAGTAAGTTTCAAAAAAAAAAAAAAGGAAAAGAGTTTCATACAATTTTACTTATCTTAAGCAAACATATATAGGCTCCTAGTAATCAACATCTACTTCTAATACTTTACGAAAGGAGGCAGGGTTAAAATATAACAATAGAAATGCACTTTTCAGTATTTTCCCTAAAATGCTCACAAGTCATCTGTCTAATAATCTGCTCAACAATTGTATATGGCCTTAAGCTTCTGAGTCTACAAGTCTAGTATGCTTTTACACTCACTACGATAACTGGAATATTGCTTATCCCCAGTCTTTTGACACTTATACTACCCAAAATTTCTCCAAGATACCTGGCAATAGCTCCTAAATCACAAATGGAATTTTTTTTGGTACTCTAGCATGTACTTCATTTGACCCCAAGGACTTGAATTAATTTAAACCATCTGCATACTCTCATCAAATCAGTCAATAAATATTTTGAACATTCACTAAGTGCTGAGCAATATGTTTAAAATCGTTTCCCCTGGGAAGCTCAGAGTTTAGCAGGGGGAAAATATATGTAAATAAATACATATTTACTTACAATATGACAAGGACTGCAATAGAAATATGTACATATGGCATGTGGATACAGAGTAAAAACCATCCACCTTTACATGCTTTAAAAAGATGGAAGTATGTGAGTTAGGCCTTTTTTTTAAAATATTTTATTTATTTATTTGAGAGACAGAGAAAATGAGAGAGAGCATGAGAGGAGGGAAGGTTAGAAGAAGAAGCAGGGAGGAGGGGGGCAAGATGGCGTGGAAGTAAGAGATCCTGCAGCAACCGGTCCCCAAAAGTGAGCTGGAAATCTACCAGAACACGCTGAACACCCATGAAATCACCCTGAGGAGAAAGATTTCTCACTCTAGGATCTCTCCGAGAGCAGAAGATAGCAGTGGAGAGGTAAAAGCAAAGTGGGAACACTCAAACTGATATCGGAGGATAAACAAAAGGGGAAGGGAGCCACCAGAAGCGATCCAAGGACAGTAATACCCCAAAGGAAAGTGTCCAGTGGCAGGGGACCAGCATTAACGTAGAGTCCGTTAAAAACATTTAAAAAGGGCAAAATGTTCTGAGGAGTAACTAGTGGAAGGGGGAGGTCGCGGGCACCGGTGCTTGGACCCACCCTCCCAGGAAGGAGCGTCCCAAAGTGAGACTGGTGGGGGGATCCAGTCCGCAATTCCAGAACCTGCAGCTTTCCGCTCTCTGCAACAACCTGTGGGCCGGGCACCCATCTGCAAGTGCCTTTAGAGAGTCTGCAGTGGTCCACGAGTCACAGCTTTTCCCTGTGTGTGCCCGCCACCGCGACATTCGCGGCCCTCTGCAGAGTGTGAGGGATCCCCGCCGGCCGGGGAGAGAACGGGGGCAAGTGGCCTAACCTCCGGGGCGCCCCTTGCGGAGCCGCAGAAAGGTGGCTGGGGTCACAACTTCCCTGCCCGCCGCAGGCCTCCTGGGTCCGCGCTTGGGAGCCGCAGAAAGGTGGCTGGGGTCGCGCGCCAACTCGGACAGGCTGCGCTGTGAGCAGAAATTTCATAGATGGGAGTGTGTATTCTGAACCACACAGAGGGAAGCAGAGACTCAGGCTTCCTGCAACTCAAGAGGTCTGAGTGCTTCTGGGCAGATTCCTTGCTTGGACTTTCTTAAAAGGTGAAAAAGCTACAAAAGGCCAAAAACCTCCAGAGAGCAAAAGACTGAGAAACCGGTTTCCACAGAGCTCAGCCCCTTGACTGGGGGGCAGGGTGACTCAACTCAAGCAAGACTGACTGGAAAACAATGCGGCAGGCCCCTCCGCCAGAAGACCAGCCAAAAAACAAAAGGACTATAACCACAGGGTCCCCATAAAATTTTAATCCCCAACGCCAGGGGAAATCAATATATTAAGCTCCTGGTAATACCCTCAAACCTGTATATTTCATAGATACAAGTTTTTTTGTTTTTGTTTTTGTTATTGTTTTATCTTTCTTATTCTCTCTCTCTATTTTTTTTATTTTATTTTAGTATTCACTTGCTTTCACATTTCTTTTTTCTTTTATTTTTTTTTTAACTACTTAACATCACAATGAGACGTTTAATACAACTATAAACCCAGGAGGACCTGAAATAACCTTCCTCGCCTGTGAGGAGTTATAACCACCCTCACATCTTATCCCTCTGTCAGTGTTTCTACCTATCTGCTTTTGTTCTGGTATTACATAAATCTTATTCTTGGGGTTCATTCTGTTAGGTTCTTTTACTTCTTGTCATTTATTCGTGTTGGTCTATATGTTTGTTCGTGCTTGTTTGCATACCTCATAAACCTTAGTTTTGGGGCCCATTCTGGCTGGGATTTCCTCTTTTTCTCCTTCTCTCTATCTTTTTTTTATCCTTATTCTTTCTTTTTGGTGGTAAATCCCAATTGCTCCAAAACCCTCCAGGGGGCACCCTGCCTGGATCGGGGGAGATATATCCAGCT